>WEIT01014688.1:0-52749 GCA_013389985.1 Dryoscopus gambensis
AGGACATAGCACAAATAAGAGAGGTATTGACCGGATAGCAGTAAATCCTGAATTCCTGAAATTAGAAAATTTCTTGTCCGTATTTTTATTTTGTACAAGCGTCATTGCAAGAACTTTTGAAACCAGAGCAATCCCCCTGTCAATCCCTACCCCTCAGAAAGGAGAACAGTAGGGTGAATACATGCACAGGCTGTTATTACCTTGTACCACAAGGGCTGAGCATCAATTGCTTCATTTGGTTTGTTTAGCAATTGCTAGTATTTACCTCCTTTGCTTGTGTTTGAATAGGCTGTCTGAGCATTTTGGCAGTGACTTATTTTTTCAGGCAGCTGTTCCTTTTGTGTTGAGGTTTTTAGTGATGTTTTTTTCTCCTGGCTACGGTACTGTGGGTTGGATGCAGACCTGCCAACCTTGTACTGTTCCCACTAAGAGGAAAATAACTGCTGGCTTGAGGGAGAAATTGAGGTAATTTCAACACACCTCAGGCACATTATTATTTCTGCAGTTTATAGTTGTTAGTTTCCTTTATTCTAATTATTATTCCAGCTGCTCGTTCCATTTTGCCTCTTTATTTTCAAAGTTCAGTCAACTTTCAAGGATAGCACTTCTTTATAATTTTTCACTATTTAATTATTAATTAATTAGATCACCATGATTTCTTCACAATGGTCTTTACATTCTCTTCCTGATCTGTAAATAGGATAACATGAGTTGCTCTTTCAACAGATTACTGGACAAATGGTTCCTGAAATGCATTGTTGAAAATGGGTACATACAGCTATTTTTACATCTCATTTCTCTGGAATTGGTTGGATGGGAGGGCTGAGGAGGTCATGATATGCTAAATGCTACCAGAATTATCTGATTTTTAGACCACAATAATTTTATAATCTGGATTGTTGTTGCCTTTTGACATGGCTGTTATGAATCCTGCTAAAGCACAGCAAACTGAGGACTAATGAGAAAAGACTTAGTTTCAGCACCACTTTTATATATGGGTTGGCAAATTCTGTCCTTCTTTTCTGGTAGAAAGCTTTTGATTATAACTGGTTCTAAGAATTAAGCAGAGAAAGGGATGTAGTTGAAAAAAAATACTGAACTAAGATTTTTCCTTAGATTTGGCAGACATTTACAGCTAATGTATCCCTTGTGACCTTGCATCAATTAGGAAGTGAAGAGCAGATCTAAGTGACAGATGTAGAAAGTGGTCATTTCTGTAGTAAAGGAGAAAGGAGAACAAGCTAAATCTGTGTTAGCCAGGAAGTTCTACTAAGAGAATCCCTTCATATTTGAAAAATAAAATCACTGCACAAGTGGCTGCTGGCTCACTACTTCGTATCCAGCATTGGTGGTATAAGGGTCCATAGCAATTTTCTGTGATCACTTCCTACATTATTTTTTTATGATTTGCAAACCAAAATCTTTCACTTGAAAGTTCAGAGAACACAAGTAGACTACAGTTCTGTAAAACATTTCTGTCTCAAATCAAATCTTCTCAAGTTTTCCACCTGAACTTAGCCTTTCATTCCCAAAAGCTTAAAGATTCAAACACCATCTATGAGTGTGGATGGGATCTGCTTTTTCTCTGGAACAGGAAATCATTATTAGCTTTTTCACATGTAATTGTAAAAAACCTTGATATTGTTTAACTCGGTCTGAGTTCTGAAGATGCGGAAAATGTTTGTTTTATCAACCAGAGATGAGAATAATGTTCAGGTGATGGTGCAGTGAGTTCTTGTAAGAAAAATCTAGTCATGAGCCTGGAGGGACTGGTTCATTTGCAAACATTTCAAATCCAACTGCAGCATTCAGTCTGCATACAAATCCCCATGGCATTTATATGATTTCTAAAGCCATTGTTTTGAGCAAGTGAAACAAAACCAGAGCGTACAGAATGGATAAAGTCTGGGAATATGGTTATCTATGCAATCTGTAATTTATATGCTTATATGTGCCTGACATGGTTCTGCAGTTCCACACAACCAGGGTTCAAGGCAATGATAGACTACACATGTCCCAAATAGTAATAAATCCCACTGTCTTTAACTCATGTTTGCTCTTACATCATATAATATCAGGCCTTTTTTAAAAAGGGCCCAAGGTTAATTTGTCCACCAGAAAGTAGCTCTATGATGAGGCCACAAGGGCTGATGCTCGTTTATAGTTGGGTCAGACCTGGTGTGTCCAGCCAAGGAAAGAAACACATGAATTTATGGTCATCCCATGTTACTGCAGGTTTCCTCCATATTCTATTACACAACAGTGTAAAATTATTTAGGGCTCAAGAGTATGCTTGCAGCTTGGCCTTTTCATAAAATGTAGATACATCAAGTATTGTATCTTCTTTGTTAGGCAGAACTAGGTGATGAATGGAAGGCCCTATTTTGTGCTATCAAATCTTTAATGGCTTCTAAGTCTATTACCATCAACTGTAGCTGTCAAATCAGTCGTTCAAACTCTCATGGTGTCACAAGCATAATAAATATTAACTGCTTTTTCAGAGCAATTTTTTAATGTTGTGCTCTTCAGCAGCAGAACCTTCCTTAATATAATAAGTAATGCATTGGTAGTATGAGTAGAAATGTTGTGGCACTTGATAAGGATTAATGTGTTTGTTTATTATATTGGAAATTATCTTCTCCTGAGCCCTTTTAATGTCCTTGTCCTGAAAAATCTTTTCAAGGTTCATCTGTAATGATGTAAAAATTAGATTTCTGAATCTGAACGTCACCCTAGATTCCCTGTGTACAAAGAAACAGGCAGTCAAGAGGGTGATGCTTAGGACATAACTTACAGCACAGCTTTGCACTGCCTCTGTCACCACCCTAGGGAGAAAACCCCAAACCGAGTGTTGCTGACTGCCTGATGTGCACATCATTGTTGCCTTTCCATGAAAACTACCCATGGCCAGGTCTGGCTAGGCTTTTCCTAGGTCTTTCATGGTGCCCCATAAATAATACCCTGAGGGGTGAGATTCAGCTCAAAGCAGTGAAAATAACCAGGGAGCTTGTTTTGCCATGTGAATGTGTTGTGTGACAGCACTGGGGTGCAGGATGGCTGAGTGACATCAGGGCATGAGGCCTGCCAGGTTGTGGGTCTGGGATGACCTCAGGTACAGTATGCCATGCTGCCTGTCCAGGCAGGATACCCCTGCTGAAAACACTCGGTCCTCACCCTCTCTGGCCCTCAGAGGCAGGTATCCAATGTAGATAGTCTGGATTTCAGGATCTGGGAGTGAAATGGGAGCTGACAGCGCAGATACCAATCCTGGGATGAGTTGTGTCACCTCCATAGGTATCTGTTTCTCCATCAATTGTAAAGACAGACCAGGAAAAGTACACAGACTTTGACTTATGGTTTCATAAGCTAAAGCAGATTAATTTCTCCATAGACACCAGAGACACTGTTTGTCTCTTGTCCCTTTAGGTTCATTGTGTAGTGGTGCTAAACAGGAAAGGACGAGCTGGAGAGGAAGTAGTGGGGACTGGCTCATGTCTGTGCAACTGAGGAGGAACCATGTTACAACAAGCCTCTTTCTCATGGAGAGAGATGGCTTAAGCAGTTCAAATCAGCCACAGGAATTAAGCACCGTGGATGGTCAGTGTCTGAGTTCACCCTTCCACATAACACTCTTTTTAATGCAGCAGTGTACGCCTAATCCAGGCAACATGTTGGAGCATGCAGGATTGTAATCTTTACAAGATACATTGGTGGAAAGGGCTTTCTTTGGAAACCCCTAGAGAGGAGAAGGTGATGCTTTCCTCCCAGAAGAGGCAGCTGGCTAGAGTGTTGCACTAGAGCACTCTCACATACAGTGGAGGTTACTTCTACTTCTGAAAGCTATCCAAATTCATGCCTGCCAGACCATACCATAACCACCAGAATTTTATATGGAGGACTTTTCAACCAGCTCTCACAAGATAGATCTTTCCTGAGGCAAAACAGGCAAATTAACTCTGTCTCTCACATACTGTCAAGCTATTTTATAAAAATATTCTCTCTGGCTGTAGTTGTCTATTATTAGATGTGCAGTGCAGGTGTTGTAATCTTGGTGGCAGCTTACCAGCTGTCTGAAAACTCCACCCCTAAATTTGCTTTGTAAAACATTGCTGTAGATCCAGTTTAGTAGCAAAGTCAGCCTTTTTTACCAAGGTGTAGCCCAAGCAAAAATAATTTATCTAGCAAGGTATTAGCACACCCATGTCCATGACAAAGCTCTGCCATTTCTCCATGTCTAAAACCTAGGCTGTGATGCTTCTGACTCTGCTTGATACATTGATCAGAGAAACATTTCAGACTGGTGCTGCCTCACAATCTGATTGTTCATGTTTCACCTTGATTCACCCTCTGTTCAGAGAATACACATTTTTTTGCAGGAGTCTGCATATTGTTCCACCCTTCCAACTGAGTTAGCACAATCTTGAATAGACAACGTGTCTATCAATCACAGCTGTCTCTGAGGACTGCTTTAAATGGTGTTTCAGTGAAGCTGTTAGATGAGTATACACGGTGATCTGTCCTCCAGCAAGGCCTGCCCATTTTCTCCTCTGCCTGAACAGTGATCTGTATTTCATTTTAGGAGAAAAAAAAAGCAGGGATATGTCTTTGCAGGACAGACTCCTGGGTTGTTACCCGCTGTGGAATAAAACATGTTCTCAGGTTGCTGAGTGAGGTCCACTGTTTTCTCTCTGTCCCCCTCCCCATGATCTTAAGCAATTCAGTGCGATTGATTTTGGGAGTCGCAGTCGAGTCACCAATTCTTTTCTCTGGTTATACGAAGAATCCATTTACCTAAAGCAGGGGTATAGACTTCACAGTGGAAACCAGGCGCTTAAAAGTTAGATCTTAAAGTGCCTTAAGTAGCTTTTTGTTCACAAAATTCTGATTTGTTACCCAAAGTGCAACAAACCAATAATTACGCTTTCGAGAGAGACATTGATTACTTATTTCAGAGTTGGGCAAGCCTGGGTGCTCAGTGGTATTCCAAAAATCAAGCACAGCCACTATCAAAACCTTTTACTATTTTATTCGTTTTAGCAAACAAAGGAATTAGTGTTCATTGGCTACAAGCTATATGGTTCTCTTATTAATTAGTGTTCTATCTTCTATTGGTTAATGATTCTCTCACTTCTCATGCTAATTAGTATGCATGCTCAGACTGTCTCTTGTTTTGAGCTCATGAGTTCCTTGGGTGGTCAGGGTTCGGCCATGATGGAATTATCTTTTATCTAGTTGGAGTTTATTTCAGCACAACTGCTGAGAGGACTTTGTTAGTTTCTTCCTTATCTTGGGAGTTCTGCCAAATGTCCCTGTGATACATAAATTCTGTACTCTTTGTGCCCACTGTCAGTGGGCATCCTTTCCCCCAAGCTTTTTTAACCTCCCCCTAGGTCTGAGATAATTGCCAAGCCCTAAAACTTCCCAAGGCAATTCTACCATCAAGTAATTTGTATTTCTAACACCTGGACATCACTTCAAGCTTGTTAGCAGCTCTCTGTTTCATGGATTAAATCTCTCTTCTTGTTGATTAGTATACAAAGATAGAACATCAAAGATTCTTTCTTAAGAAAATGTTACATAGTCCACATTTTGTAACATTTTCCTTTTGCTCGGGGCTCGAATGACATATTTTCCTAACAGTTTCATTCATATTGTGACCAATTTTGAATCCAAAAAATAGGAAGTTTCTGTATAAGTCATGTGTGATATAACCAGTTATGAAATACCATTGCTGGGCATTATCTTGTTACAAGGAACAACTTGGAGTCCTGACTCTTAAGCCAAATAATTTGCCAAGTTCGCTCCAGTTCTTCTTATATCTGGCGAAGTGAGCACTACTACTGTGCATCAGTCTCACGTAGCTATGGATATGGAAACGAACACACGTAGGTTAGGGAACTGGGAAGCATCTCAGGTGGTAGTAGTGTGGCTGAACTGTGAATGCAAAGTTTCCCTCACCCTCAAATGTTTCAAGTGAACATACAAATACTGTAAATACAGCATCCGAATGCTTTGTGGCCTTGAACTCCAATGTAATGAGGAGTGGAAGATGTAGTGTAATACAGTTGAAATAAGAACTTTCCTGAGCATTTACTGATTTGCAAGTTTAGAAGTATAGAAATACAGTATATTCTAACTTGAGAAATTTTAAAATGCAAATTAGAGGAATATAGAAATTCCACCAAAGACTAATTTGGGAACCAGTACACAGTCCACAGTCCACAGTACCTACTCCGTTTTAAGCACAACTTTTAAACAATTAAATAGACAACTAATTTAGGACCAGAACCTCTGTGTACTGATGGATATGTTAAAACAGCATATATCGAATTCTTCTTCCATATATCTAACCATATCAAAGACCTTTAAATAATGTCATTTTATACTCTTTGTATAGATCTGGATTTCATAAGCAGAAATTAGGGTTAACCCACTGTTACTTTTGCTTTTTGAGGCAAGTGAATTTTATGGAGCCACACAAAATCAATTCACCTGAAGGCAGAAATGCGCACATGGTTGTCCTGGCCTATTTCACTTGTCCCTTTTGTCAGCTCAAGGAAGTTTAAGGATTTAAATAAAAACTGTTTGTCACAAATTATGTAAGATATTCTTTTCTTCACACACAGATTATTACCAGTGAATGGTATGAGTGGTATTACGTCCACCATTTAGCACTTCCCTCTAGCACACTACATGACTCAAGTGACAGCATAGGACCTGCCAAGTCTGTAAATAAAACACCAGTGCCTCCTGCTCTCAGCTACATGAGTTAAACCAGATCCTATCTTTTGCTACACTTTTGCACCTTTGGAATTTCTCCATTGCCAGGACTGTGCTCTGGAGGAACAGAAATGATACTGTAAAGACTGGATCTGATCTCTCACAAATTTACTTTTTTTAAAAAAGTAGTAGCTCAGCTCATGTGCTTAACCATGTAACTGATTCTCTGAAAACTTTACAATTGTAATCAAGGATACACTGTCCCACAGCCCTAGAAAGAGGTAAGTAAGGATTGCAAAAGTCAACTATTCGCCAGTACAGCTTTCCAGATATAATACACACCAGGATAGCTTTATTGTCTCTCAAGTGAAAAGAATTAACCTAGTAACCTCTAGATGGCTGACTTTTTAAAGCAAACCTCACTGGTCTGTCACAAAACTATTAATATGAAAGACTGGAACATTTTCTGCACAGAAGGTCCCGACAAAATTGATTGCTCACTTTTTCATTCACAGAAAAGGCTCATTATCTCTAGGATTTCTAAATAGTTTAACAAATCTGTGACTTTGTAGTTGCAGATATTAGTAATGTATGAATCTCAGCATTTTCCTCCTATTTATTTCGGAAGGGGCTCTATACTTGAGAATGGGAAGGGATTAAAGGATTAATTCCCTTTAGACTGGTAGACCAGCTCCTCACTCTAACTCTTTTATATGTACATCTGTAAAAAAACCAACCAAACAAAAAAACTCAACCAAAAACCTAAACAAACAAACAACTAATCTCAGAAAAATAGAAAAGGAAAGAAAATAATTAAAAGAAAAATTCATGAGTTTGTGCATATTAGACAAGAAGAAACATGTAGGACCATCTCTGTGATAAATTAAAACAGCTTTTAAGCTTTTATCTAATGCTGGGACAGTGGGAGTTTTTAAGACTCTACCAGTAATATACTGCATAAAGACACAGAACAATCACAATCTTCTCCCATCCTGGTTAGAGCCAAGTTCTGCTCTTACAGACATAAAGTTCAAACCCTTTATACCTCTTTTCTAGAGGCTGCACTTCTAATGAAGCTCTATCTGATGTCATTTTTCCTTAGATAAGTTATATTTCTTACACCCTTGGTGCTGTTATTTTCAGCCTTATTTTCAAATATTTCCTGAAATCTCTGAGTCTTACATCACCATCCTTATAGAAATGTTCCTGTGATAGTCCCCTGCAATGTACAGGAATAATATTACATGCAAAAAAACCAGGGAAAACCTCAAGGAAGCTCTTCAGGAGATTATATTTCCTCCTCTAATACACAGTGTGCTTCTTTTTTAATCCATGGAGACTGTGATTCAGGAATTATTTTTAAGGTAACTTCCTTTCACATAAAGTGCTTTGTTCTACTATCTTACCAAAACTTTCAGGTGGTGAACCAAAAATAGCATTCCCAAATGGGAATCTGCTAGGCTGACTGATTGAAGTAACTTTCAAGTGTGTGTTCATCTCTGGGAGGTCTAATGTCTCTACTGGATGGATGGACCTGAGGGCATGAGAAGGTCACATCGATGAACTAGATTTGGCAGTTCCTAACAAAGTGCTAGCACTCTCTTCCAGCTAAATGCCATGTTGACCATCTACATTTTAACAGTAATCAAGCTTTCCATACCAGCTGGATCCTGTCAACTCCACTAAGTTCTGCTTCCATTCCTACAGATTTACTAAAACCAAAAAACTTGGGCCACATTAAAACTGGACAGGTCTGTAGGCTATTAAAATGTGATTATCCAATTATTGATGTGGGCGTGGTTGTCCCCCTGGAAAACACTATTCAGTACCAACACAAAAACTACTGTAAATAGCTTTTGTATTTAGAGAGGAAGGAAGTTGTTTTATTTTTTTATGTAATACTTCAGCTACATTTTCATTTAAATCCACTTTTTAAAACTACTGTTAAAACCCAAATCCAGACAGGGTGGCAGATGCCAATGCTCTTTCCATCACAGCAAGACATGATATAATATTCTTTCTAGATTTACCTGCCCTTCCGTTTGTCATTCAGTGCTCCTGTTGCCATGGATGTCGAGGGAAGTTTTGCCATCTAATTCATCTGTGACATTTGGAAATTGTTCAACAGTGAACTGCCCAGAAGACTGTTTCATACTAGGAAGGCATCATTTTTTCTTTCTTTCTTGTCTGAGAACTGTTTCTGTTGCTCTTCTATCAGGATGGATGGGACAGCATTTCAGGATTTGTGAGGAAGGAAATTATGCCTTTCTTTGAATAGCTCTTCTAAGAGGTTTTTTTATCTATAGTAGGAGGGGGTTCACATCCAATCTGAACTATTTCAGTGTCATCCTACAATTAACAGTTGAAATGGTACTTCCTGTCTTCTTAAGCTTCTTTCAGTTTATTCAGTACTGTCCCTGCTTCCTCATCATTTCCCAATGGGTTTGTCCCTGAGATGAGCATAATAAGTAGAAATACTCCTTGAGTTCTGTGTTGGGAATCTGTGGTAATTAGTGGGTAGGAGGTGACCCTGTAACTTACAAACCACAGCCATGTCAAAGGTTTATTTCAGAAAGGAAAGATGAAGAGAGTAAGGCAGACAGCGGCTGGAGTTCTATTTTAGGCAATTCCGAAGCACGGAGAGAAAGCTTCCTCTGTTCTGGGAAGCAAAAGAGGGTCAGAAAATGGGCTTGAGTGCTGAAAACTGTCAACATCAATGTTGCTTAATTATTAACATGGTCCTTGATCTCTTTTGGACTGTTCGGATGAGTTCTTACCAATTCCAATGCCAGCAAAACAATCAGGCTTACTTCTCTTTCACCTGTACTGGTGTAAGTGAAACTCCTTCCATCATTGTAAAAGTACAGCAGATCCAATTACTTTTTTTTTTCTTACATGTTGAGAAGATCTTGGTTCTCCTGGATAAGAGTTAGCTGAAATGAGAAATAACTGAGAATTCCTTAGTTTTATTTTAAAAATCTTGATTTCTCTTCAACCAATCTCATCTTTAATTTAAGAAAGTTCTGCCTTCAGAGGATTTCTTTTCTTTTGGTTTTGTTTTTGTTTGGGTTGTTTTGGTTTTGGTTGGTTGGTTGGTTTGTTTGTTTTTATTTTGTTATTGGCATATTATGAGGCAGATGTACGTATGCATTGACTTGCTCCATGTCCCATGCAGTATAGATTGATGTGTAGCAGGAAGCTTTCCTGCTTTCTGGTCATACTTGCATGACAGTTAGTCCTTAGAAGAACACATTTTTCTCCTTAAAATATTCTCCCGTGTTTATAAATCATGTTCTTTGTAATCATCTATATTCATCCACATCTAGAAAGATTAAACACAGAATGTTCTTTTAAAGTCATAGTGGGAATTTTATTTGCCAAAATGTCCATCAGCAATGCTTTCTAAAGTTCTGATAAAAAAATAGTGTTGTCTGTAAAAACGGATGGCTTTGAAATATTTCTGGTAAATTCTGCGGCATTTTGATAGACTTATACATTTGTGATGTCCTAATTATGTATTTACTACAATTTTTCAGGTTGCATTTAAGCTGATTAACCTAAATCACCAGTAGAGAATAATAGAACCTTACCTCTACAAATATAGCTGAATTAATAATAATTATTTCCTTTATCTTTGTTCAGCTAGTTCATCATGATTAGAATTGCCTGTAATAACGAGTTCTTCATCTTCATTAAGTGCTGAAACCCCTTCTGATATGAAAGGAAACCTAATCTAGTGAAGATTACTTGCTGTGCAGGGTCAGTAAGAACTTGTGGGATGGACACATGAATGTAAACTGCCTTCAAGCAAACATGGGGTGGCTAATGGTAATAAAAGTGAATTGAAGTCTTAGAGAAGCAGGATCTACACTTGTGTAAAGAGGAAAATATTTGTGCTCTTCCCTACTAAATACAGTTCACTATATTTACCACAACCACCAGGCCTGATGTTCACATGACTGTCTAACTTACGTAGGCATCTGATAGGAGAATGAGAACTCTTACATTATCATTCATTTGATCTTTTTCAGATATTACCATCAAGTTTGAAATGGTTTTGGACCTATGTGTCAAAAGGCTCGTTCCCCGAACACAATGGAACACACAGGAAGAGTGACAGGCAGAGGAGCCCCAGTAACCTAAACAGAGAAAATGAAGCACCCTGATCTGGCTCATTCCAGGGCTGTCTCAAAGCATCAGCTGGATTGTCCAGAGATGACACCAATCAGTGAGTCAATAGGAGACACTGCCTCGATCACCTTTATACATTGAGGGGGGTTACTGCCTACAAGGGTCAGGGACACATTGTGGGGTGCAAGAGAAAACTGTCTTGGATTTGTACACCCTTTTGTATGAGGAATTCTTAGGGACAAACAGGAGGTGGAGAAAGAAGATCTACATGATTTGGTGAGATAGCAGAGTGGTACAACAGAATGAATAAGGAAATAAAGGTGTAAGGTCACGTGTATAGGGGTTGCTGACTGGTACACTTGACCTGCCACATGTACGAATTCTGTCTGATCATGACTATATGTCCTGTTTTCTCATTTAACTCAATTTCTAACTATTTCTCCTGGTCAAGGTGGCTCCGTGTGCATGTGTGTATGGAGGTTTGAGTGCCAGCAACTGGAAGAGAGACAAAAAGTCACATGTGGGGGGGGCCATATGCCTGTGGTTTCAGCAGTGGGGGACAACAGGGTGCACACTGTGTGGGTCTGAGTGTCAGTGTGTGTAGGCAGTAGTGAACATCAAGGTAGACTTGCCTGAGAGTACAAGAAGAATCTTGAAAGCCAACTACCAAGGCAATCAGAGGCATACAGGAGAGTCAAAGCAGACTGGAAGAATCAGAGGTCTTTGCTTCACTAGGGTCACTAGGGTCTGGATGTTGGCTGAGGGAAAAAAGATCAGGGCACTGTTGTTTGTGGTGTGTGGGTTTTGTATGCTCTGTCTCTGCTGATTTATGTGGTTTCCCATGAATTTAAGCACCCATATTGTGTGCACATGCACAGCCTTTCTTCTGGCTGGACACAGGGACATGGAGCTGCAGCAGCCTTGACTCTTGTCAGGCTGCTGGTTTTGGTGGCTCCTAATGCCCTAGAAGTGCTGGTTGTGTGCCTTGACCAGAGAGGGTCTAACTCACCATTTCCCACTAAGTCATCTGTGTAACAAATATCTACATGTGGTCAGAGATCCCCTTCTGGGAACCTGAATGAATGATCAGCAACTGCATGGTGCTGCCTGTGTACCGGAGAAAAATCCCATTTGCTACCTCTCGCATAACCTGAAGAAGAAACTGCCTGAACAGCCTGAAACATCCCACAGTGTACGAGCACACCTCTTCTGAAATCAGCAGTGCACCTGCTTCAGCAGAGAGCGACTGGGGAGAGATGGCCACATCAGTAATCTGCAGGCTGGCCACAGAGGTTGTGTAACATGTTGTTCTCAACTCCAATGAAGAGTTCTTTTGAATTAAAGAAAAGTGAAGGCTTACAAAGGCTTCCAGGCTGAAGTGCCAGTTCTACGTGCTCAAAAAGTTCTCACCCAGTGAGACGTATGTGTAGGTTTTTATGCAAAATGCCATGAAAAATTAACAAGGGCAGAGTATGTGCAGTCTCTGGGATCCCTTCCAGCATGTGTGCTTTATTATTTCCATAGGCCAAAACTCATTACCTTTCCGATCTAAGCCTTACAGATTTTGCTTCAGGCTGTTAACTCTCAAGTCCCCTGAACATCACAAAATTCTATCCATTACATCACACAAAAGGAACTCATTTATTTTTAAAAGCTTGGGGCTGGATGCTGGGCTCCCCCACAGTGAATCTGTGATACTCCTCTAGAGTGAGAGGGCCGAGTCTGGTTTAAATCAATGTAAATGGAAGTAGAAACTATTGCATAGGTTTCAGTTTACAGAATTGTAAATTGTAAATCCACGTCCGTTTTCTAGTAATTCTTTTTTTTTCCCCAGACATGTGACGAACCAATAATTATAGAATAATCATAAAAAGATTACTGTTGTCACCTGATTGCACAGAGGCAGTCCCACTACAGTCAGCAAGAACAAACATTCTACTATATAACTCATAAAAAATACCCTAGCTTACGGGGGAAGGGAAAGTGTTTTGCAATGGGATTTTTTGGATGTTCTTGGAAAAATGCTCTATATTGTAAGTAAACAATTTATAACATGTATTTTTCTTCTTGAACACTAAATATCTGTCATATAATGGAAAATCTTGTAGCAAAATTAGCTTGTATCCTGACCTTTCATTTTTAGTTTTTTCTCTTCTGCTTGACCTACTCACAACCTCAGGATCACAGTANGATCTGTCTAAACCTTTGCCTCGCAAACAAAAAAATCTATTAAAAATAAACTACAAAAAAAATCTGGCATTTAAAATATTCCCTAGTTACAGAATAGTTAACAGAATAGGTAAGGGAAAAAGTAAGCTTTGTCAGATGAGGATTTTGACAACAGCGAGAAGAAAAAAGAAAATTAATAAGAAAGAGCATGTTATTACAGCACTCTTACTGAGTGAATTTTGAAACAGGATATGCACCAAGTATGTGTTTAAAAACTGACTTTGCCTTGTATCTTTGTGTTGTTCTGACTGATCATGTTCTTCTTTACCCAAGGTACAGCTGTCTCCTTGTCTTACTCTGAAAAATTCCTCCTTTGTGGTAGGGGGATATTTTTCAAGATATCAGGAAGTATTCTATACATGAAGAATAGCCTATGCTCAAATGCCTTGTAAGTTTCTGGAAATTATTGCTACCATACCATATTTGCTTACTTAGAAACTGTACCCTTCCCTCTAGCTTAATTTCTTCCCTCCACCCTGTTCTTTGTTTTATTTTCAGACACAACAGTCATGCCAAAATGATACCCTTAAAATGACAATAATTTGGTTTTGTTGCTGGCAGAGGACGTGGCCATTTTTTTTGCATACATCAGTATATGGTACAAATACTACATGTGGTATTCTGTGTTTCTTCTAGAGTTTCTTCAAGGCAACAGGACATGAATTCCATTTTCTGTCTTTTCTGACATTCACTGTGTGATGCTGTCTGAGCAGTAATGCAGAGAAGCAAAGAAACAGAAAGCAGTCCTATAATTTGAATATGCAGATAGCTAATGATATCACAAATCATATATTGTCCAGATATTTTGACATCTAAGAAGTCTACTGCCTAAATTTTTGAACATAAGCAGACAATTTCTAAAAGCTAATTGGTACACAAATGCACGTCGTCCATATGATTTCATTAAGCTTGTCACAAGTAAATTGAGATAGAAAATACCTGTTTAGGCAAATACATTTCAATCTGAACCTTATTTGCTGATGCCTATGGGAATTATGAAAGTGAAGGGCTACAAAGACATAATGAAATGCAGGAAGTAATTGGTGGTATCAAAACAAAACCTTCTGGAACCTTCAAATTGGTTTCAGATGCATGTCCAGCTCTGCAAGTGTTTTATAAGTAATTCTCAAGAGAGAATGTCAAGCTTTTGGACTCACAGATAATGACATGACAGCCCATAACCTCTTCTTCTGAAATATTCTGCCCTTTCATTAAAAGGAAACTCCTGAAGGTGGAGAAGAATACAGGAAGAGAGACAAATGAGAGGTGAAGAAAGATGTCATATGAAAGAGAATCAAATTTCTTTATTTGATTTTAGGAAGTGTCACACTTCATATTTATGTTCAAAGAGCTCAGTGCCGATTGTACCACTGGAAACATTTTTCTTTTAATAACAAAATTAAAAGCAGAAGAAAGCCAAAATATATACCAGGGTAGATGTCCCTTATTTTCCTGACTCTTCTCTCTTCTTACTCTTCTTTCTAGTCCAAGAGTTCAAGAACTACTGAATTAAAAAGTGAGTGGTCAGTAAGTGTTGTTTGCTTATTTTCTTTCTTGAGCAAATTGGGATGGGGAGTTAAACTACAGAGCTTTCTGTTCCCATCTGATCTGCAACTGGGGTTTCATCTAAGCAGAAATAGAAGAGAGACAAGCATCATGCCAGTAACAGTTCAGATGGATATCAGCAGAATGTTTGTGGCCCATTGTGGCTTCTCCTTGTTTAATAAAAACATTTAGATCTCTATGTACAACAGACCTCCCAAGATGTGAGTGTTTCCTCTTCTAAATGTGCAATGCATCATGAATCTTTTGAGATATCTGCATCTCTGGAAGTGCAGGGAGATGTGTGAATGTCTTTGAACACACTGGACAATAAAACATGATCAGTAGTCACAAAAAAAAAAAAAAAAAGACATTAGGAAGGTTTTTGATGAAGCCTATATTTAGCTGTGAGGATCTAATCTCTTCAGGCTCCTTCTGTAGTCTAGAGGAAGATTTCTCCCAGGGACAATTCAGAGTGGGAGCCCAATTTATTATTCTATGAGCAGCCTCCTGGAGCAGCCCCAGGCAATCACTAAAGGCCAAGTCAGAGAAGAGCTGCATCCTGTGGCTGCTTTTTCTTGTGGGACTCAGCTTGTTCATGTGTGGGCAGGTCCCCATTCCTCTGCTGCACAGAAAGGGACTATCAAAGAGCTGCATGTTATAATTTTCTCCGTCAGTAGGACTGTAATCTATTTATCACTTCTTCAAATATAACATAATTTGTTAATTTAAAACACAGTCTTTAAGAGGATTACATGTTAATTTTACTATATAATGCAAGAAATTTGAAAAGATAAATGTACTTTCAAACCTTCCTCTACAGCCTGTTGTGAATTATGACTAGGATTTCATTCTAATTCCTTTTCTAGGACTAATCCACTCATGTTTTGAATTATCAGTACCCACAAACCTTGTTTCTCTTTGCATGAAGACTAAGTTCAAATTAATACAGTTCTCTTTCCTTTTCCACACGAGACATGAAATTCTTAGATTTCCTTTATTCATTTTCAAACTGTACAGGTTTGGGGTTTTATCCCCCAGGATTATAATAAATCAGAAGGAAGGCTGCATTTAACCGGAATACAGACTGCCGTGATAGCAAGGATGACAGTTATAAATTATGAGCTGCATCTTGGCCATGTGTCCTAACTGGAAAAAGTTATGCCTGTTGAACTGTGAGCCTGACAGCTGCCTTGGCCTGAAGAGGTGAGAACCCCCCAGGTTAGTAATGGGACACTTCAGATTTTATTAGTTTTGTAGTGTTAGTGCTTGATTATGCCCATTTCTGGCTGACCGATCTAAAGAAATTACCTTTTCCCTTGGTCTGCAACTGTCTCATCTGTTTGTTGGCAGCTCCTGCTGTCAGCTACTGTTTCCTTAGCGCCCTTCATGAAATCATTGCCATCAAAATGAGGACACTTATCAAATATGAACTATTCGAACTGCCCACCTCAATCGGACAGAGATGACTCAGAGAGTCCTCATGTGCACAACAACATTTCACCAGATCTGGGTGAGCAAAGGACTCCGGAGGAAAAGCAGTAGGGGTAATTTCTTCAGCCAGCCGAGAGGAAATGAGATTCTTGTCTCATTCTGTGGTTGTATACAAGTAAGCCCATGCAGGTACCCCCCTAGGAGAAGACTACATGTAAGAAAGAAGAGTTTCAGTTTCCAGGTTGACTGTGTTCTGTCTTCAGAGGATGCTAGGCAAAGGGCTGGACTTTCAGTGTGCCTTCAGGTCTAGATCTAAAACATATATTTAGACCAAAATGGCTTGAAAAGGCAGGATTTGTCAGCTTGCAGCAGCCTGGGCAGCAATAAGGCATGAGTTGCATGTTTCTTGTAAGCTGGCTAGTACATCTAGCACGTATAATAGTGCTATTATTTGGCTTAAATTGAGGTCGTTTGGGGTTTTTTTTTAAGTTTGCCTCTAAAGGAATAAGCCAAATAGCTCTCTTGCCATGTAGAAATGTGGCTGACATTTCTAAGTTTTGAGCAAGCTGGATTCACTTAGCCTTATTACTGGAGTCTCTTTAATTTACAGGGTGTGACTTGGAACATATTTAGGCTTGTGGGTCAAGTTATGTCACGCAGGGAAGAACTTGTAGAAAGTGCTATTAAAGAGACTTAATTTTCTGGCTAGCCACACTCCCTGACCAAAGAAAATCCAACCAACAACCTCCCCTAGTCTCTATTCCAAGAAAACCCTGTTTGAGTCATAGCCTGGAATCATAACATACTGAATCATGTTATAATAATTTCAATTATATAATTATTTCAATTTCATAATTTCAATTTGATGGAATTAATCTGGAAAGTGTTTTTATGGTTGTGGTTATTCCTACAAAGGATGAACAAGCAAATGTACATTGAAAAATGACATTTCTAAGCTAAGACTTGGTGTAAACTTATACTTAATGCTTATCAATAAGTACAATTTTGCCAAGCAAATTAAAAGAGAAATGAATTTTAGGACAACTGATATGGAATCAATTAGGAAAAGTTTCATATTTTAAATAGTCATGTCCATAAAAATTATTGCAGTACTGACAAACTGGAAAATGAATTGGTAAAAGTGATAGGTACATTTATTATTAGCATGATCTTGTGAAAAAAAAAAATGTGAAGAACCAGTTTCTTTTCATTCTATTAGTAGTGAATGTTCTAGGTAACACCTTGAAGCAATGGAGTACTGGCCAGGCATTCTGGTAATCTCTACACAGACATTTAGCACTTGTGGGATGCTGACATGCTGCTGAGCAATCAACAGAGAAGCTCCCTAATTCTGAGGGTTTTTTTCTTTTATTTAAAGGGCTTTTCATGTAAATATTCCCTTGTGAGCGCTGAGGTATTGTGGGGATAAAAATGATAATGGCATAGACCCTTGTAGATACTGCATAAAACCGGGGCAAGACTTCGGATATCTGTGTTTGAGTGACTGCTCAGCCTGCACCTTGCCTCTGCAGGCAGCTGAAGTGATTGATTGCTTCCTGTAAGGTCCAGGGTGCCTCCTGCTCTGCCTCTGAGCATTTGCATACGGGCACAAGTGAGCAGGCACACAACACTGACCAAAGCCCCAGTAGGATCCAGAAACACAGGCGAGTGCTGCCTTGCTCTGTGAGAAACCACTGTGGGTGCTCTGGGCAGAACACACAGCAGAATTTGCAGCCTCCACTTGTAGTATCCTTGCTGGCTTTTATCAGATGCAAAATGCAAAAACCAGCCCTGGGATCAAACTAAACTGGCAATTTACATATTCTGAGTGCCATAACAAGCTGGTTTAGAGTCACAGCTGGCCTGGACTGTCCCTTTGTGGTTCATAAGCACCATGGGGTTGGCTGCACGATCAGCCATAACAGGAGGACAAAGGGTATCTCTACACAGTTGGCCTTCAGCTGGAGTAATCTAAGAAGATAATTAGGATCACACTGTACACTTATATCTAGATCTTGCACTTTCTCAGAAAACATGCTAGCCAGAAATGTGTGATGCAAAGGGTAAAAGCCATCAGCCTAGGCATATTTCCATTTCTGGTTGCATTTTGCAAGGAAATGAGTAAGGCACAAAGGAGTTTACATTCTGGAGTGGAGCTATATAAGTGTCCACAAACGATTAATAAAATGAATCACTGGAAATATACTGTGGGACAGACAATGCTATAAATTTGACCATTTTGTTAATTAATTTTTTTTTTGGAGAAGGTCTAAGTGGCTTTTATGTTTCTTGGGTAGGTCTATGATTGTGATAAGACAAGAAACATTGTAATTTGTTCTTGTATCACATAAGCTGGAATGTCCATATCTTTTATCTACTATATCCACTTTGGAGGTCAAGGTTACATTCCCAAGCTTAGACTTTCAGACATAATTATCTACAAGGACTGGTGAAGCCACATAATGGGGCAGGGCAGTTTTATAGCTTATGTACAGTAAGAGGCAGATCAGTCAGGCCAAATGACCTAATTACTTGTTTTTACAAAAAAAAAAAGTTATGAAAATTAGTCTGCAGTTGTTACTTTTCTGAAAAAAAACTCACCCATGACTCATTCAAACCACACATGACTGCCCAAGCTGGTTGAAAGCAAGCAGAGTAACTCTGTCAGATTTGAACTTCCCCATTCAACTCAGCTAGGTTTTACTCAGCTGCCCTTCATCATCTAAATTTTGGTGTGAAGAACTGTGGCACTCCTCAGGCTAATAAACAAACAATAAAAAGCAGAAGCAGAGGGCAGTAGATACAGGGGCAGGGGAGAAGCTACAATTCCTTACAGCTAAGACCAAGAGCTCATGGTAACAACACTTGTTGTAAATTAAAGAAGTCAGATTCAATCCCAGTAGGTCCAAAGACTATATGCATCCATAACTTAAAAAACAGCTGCCCAGTGGAATTTGATTCCCATGCTTATAGGTTGAAGCACGCACTTGCAAAAAGACAGTATTAAATGCAAGATCTGAAGTATGCTGCTCTGTAACATCATTGCCTTAGTAATTTCATATCGTTCATTTAATTGCTAATGTTCACATTTTCCTGGACTTGCTGCAAACACTGATTTTACCCAGCAGAAAGTTCAGCATTGATCCTTGATCCTGCCATGACCTTCCAGTGCCAGATTGGACAAACTACTTATTTTGTCTATGATTCAATTCCACTTCTGAAAAATTCTCCTTATGAAAAATGAAGATAATATTATTTCCATGATTTGCAAGCCATGTTGAGGCTAAATGAAAGAATGGTAGCACATACAGTAATAAAATGTGATGGAAATTGCTTAGTTTAAGGATACTGGGAATAATATCACTTTTTGATTAAGGAAGAACTTACAGCAAAAAACATGTAATGTAATTTTACCTCTAAGAATTTATGAATTTCTTTCTTCAAACAAGACTTAATGGATTTCTGTGAGATAAAACATCACTAATCCCAATTAAATCTTCACAATTGCTACTGATTCTAGGCAAGCACTCTAAAATCTGACTTGTATAAAAAACATTTCTCTCAAAAGCCATTATTTTGTGAGAAACATCTCAAAGCTATTTAATTTCTAGCAGAAAAATACATTACTAAAATCTCATTTTGAGTGATCTGCATCTTAACATATTAGAAGAGTGGTAATGCCAGCATGTGAAGAGCTTTGTGACAAAAAAAGCCTCCAGTATATCTCAATTATAACCAGTCTGCCACTTTTGAATTTCTTATTTTGAATTGCCAGGAAAGAGGCTGTGTGTTTAATAAATACACATCACAAAAGCATATATAATAAATGTCTACATGTACACTTATCCCAGAGATGTAGCGCTCAGGGTTTTTTAGTTAGATCATTCTAAAAGTTGTTCCAAGTGACTGTTAGTCAGTCACCATCTAATTTTAGGTAAGATCAAGAGGCATATTGTCTAGAATTATCACATTAGTGTGCTAACAGGAATACAGAAATGGAGTACCATATTATATAATCTTTTCTTCTCATATTTTGTCTCTAGCACTGATGGATTTTATATTAAAATTTAGAAAACAATACAATAGTCTCCTCCCCCAAAATTTATCAAATCTTCACTTTTTAATATTTCCTGTATCTCTCGTCCTCTCTTAAATATATAGCATGCATTTTTATATCTATATATAAAGCAAAAGTGTTTTGTTTCAACTGTCATTATTCTTCTAGTTTACATTCACTTCTTTTTTTTTTCTTTTTTTTTTAATTTTCAGCCTTGCTAAACATCCAACATGGTTATATAATGGAAATAAGTTTCCTATGAAATGTGCTAACTATACAACACAAAATTTATTTATTTTTATCATTTATTTTTATTTATTATATCAGCAATAGTGTGGCCAGCACAGTGATTGTCCTCCTGTACTCAGCATTGGTGAGGCCACACCTCAAATCCTTTGTCCACTTCTGGGCCTCTCACTAAAAGAAGGACATTGAGGGACGGGAGCATGTCCAGAGCAGGGCAATGGAGCTGGAGAAGGGTCCAGAGCACAAGTCTGATGAGGAGCTGCTGAGGGAGTTTGGGGTGTTTAGCCTGGAGAAAAGGGGCTCAGGGGAGACCTTATCACTCTACAACTGCCTGGAAGAAGGGTGCAGCCAGGTGGGGGTCGGCCTCTTCTCCCATGCATCCAGCAAAAGGACAAGACAAAGTTGCACCAAATCATGCCAGGGAGGTTTAGAGTGGAATTAGGAAAATTTCTTTGCTTAAAGGGTGATCAGGCATTGGAACAGGCTGCCCAGGAAAGTGGAGAAGTCACCATCCCTGGAAGCATTCAAAAGATGAGTGGATATGCACTCAGGGACATGGTTTAGTGATGGACTTGGCAGTGCTGGGTTGATGGTTGGACTCATTGATCTTGAAGCTCTTCCAACCTAAGCAATTCTATGATTCTATGATCTAAAGGAAAATCAATTTTTTATTAAATTCAGGTAAGCCTTACTATTCTCCTTTGTTTCTTTACCAGGCTTACCTTCTACCAAATTCTGTCTCATCACTTTTTCAACCCATTTACTGTGTGGTTCTTCACAGTGCTTCAACAGCCAGATTCCAGTTAACATCTCATAATGTGTTGAGTTTTTTTATCAAAGTCATTTGCTGTATACTGCTGTAGACACAGTTGTGTCATAGCAGGCATTGTTGTCTTAGTCTTCTACAACTTTTCATATAAATGAATATGCCATTTGCAATTGAAAACAAATTAAATTGTACTATCAGATCCCAGAATTTGCTGGCAATTCAGACAAATATTCATATAACGTGTGTAGTATTTACTCTGCATATTGACAATAGGTTGGCTAAATTTGGAATAACTTGGGGCCCTGAGCTGAGACAAATGAGAGCAAACATTTTTCCTGTATCAAGGCATAAAAATTAAGTCCAAAGAAGCTTCCTACTACTTAACTGTCTCCTGCTAATTCCTAGATTTCACTCAGCCTGAAACCTAGAGAAGAAATCTTTGCTGAATATGTATAGTTGTGGTTTCTTCTTTCTTTGCTTTTTTCTTATGGTAATTTACAGCAACTGAATTCAGTCACAAACTTTCCTGTCTGGCTTCTTTTTTAGTCCCAGTGTTTGAACACCTCTGTTGCATATTTTCTTCAAAGAGAGCATTAACTGTTTTTTTTTCTGACTACCATCTTTAATGGGAGAAAGGGCATCCTGGTGTATTCACCCAGAGGGGCAGCTTGGGGCATGCAGGATCGAGGATGGAACGCAGGTGTGCACTCCAAAGTATGGCACTGCTGTCAGATGCCTTTGTTTAAACCCCTCCCAATTTAGGAAGTGCCATAATTTCTTCAGGACATTTATTTTCAGTTTGTAGCTCCAACAACAGCAGTGCTGTTGTCTACCCCTATTGTCTGAGCGGTGAATCAAGTCGGGAGGGTGTGAATCTCCCCTGCCTGCACTGACAAGACTAAGTGCCTTTGGAAGCCACCTCTGGAGACCAGACCTTCATTGTTCAGCACCTCTGAGACAGCATTTCAGTTTCTACTCAGATTGTTGACATACCAATTTGGATGCTTAAAACATGTCATTTTGCTCTCATTATTGTCAAGAGAAACTTAGGGCTTTATTCAGTTGCCTAAGTGTCATTTGAATTGTCCTCTAGCTGCCATTCTGCAAGTGTGGGGATGTCCGCTAAAGTTCACATTTCTTTTTCAGAGTGTTAGACAGAAAAGAATAAGATATGTAACTCAGCCTTTTCTTTTCTACCCCATGGGCTTCAGCCTCCCTTTTGGCATGATGGCTGTTGCATCTGCTGAGAGCAAATCCAGGTCCCAGGCAGGCTGCGTCTGGGCCTCTGGCAGTGACGCGCTCAAAACAAGGTGTTTGCATTTGCTCCTCAGACCTGCTGGCTCTGCCACTCAAGAATGCATCCAGTAGTAAATAACCCTTTTCTAGGAGACAAGAAACAGTATTACTGAAGCGGAGACCAGAACACAGCACTACCCCTCTTAATAACATGATTTACCTGCTTACCTTCAGTTTGTCCTCTGTCTCTTGCCTCTTTGCACACTGTCCTCTGTATGTCATGCCATGCCATGTCATTTTCTCACACAGTTCTCACATCCCTTTGAAATTTTTCTTATGCATCTCCCTCTATATACTTCTTTTCAATAGTGTAATCACGCTTGGCACTCCTCAGACAATTTAGTTCTAGTTGGAGCTCTACATGCTTCACGTAGCCTAGTCTGCATGTCAAGCACAATTGTCTGAGGAGAGCAGAAACAATTTCCTTCCCTTTTCTCAGTATTGACATTTACTTCATTATTTTTATATTTTATGGCTGGATAGTGTCCTTAGTATCAGAATTCCATTGTATAAAACATGGCACAAATATTATCAGAAAGCATATAGGTCTCTATATCATAAAGGTCTCTATACCAAATTAGAGATGAAATATGTAAGAACGGGAGATCTACTCCTTTCACTGTACCCACGGAGAGTGGATAAAAGAACGGAAATATCTAGATACCTACAGAAAGAAAGCTTGTGGGACTATCAAAAAGTGACTCACAAGGAGTTTGGGAATATCTGTTTTCTGAACATGACCTACTTCTCTGCCAAGAGAGTGATCTCATCATACCTGTTATATATCTCTTGCTCCACTTCCCTTGAGGTCAAGAAGTTACTTGCTTCCCCTTCAGTCTCTGAGTGCCTGCAGAAACTGTCTATACTGCTATTCCAACCAGATGCAAATATTAAGGGACATACAAACACATCCTCTGGAATGCTAACATTTCTTTTTTTCAGATGATTTTTAGTTTTCTGTGTCAATGTAAAACAAGTAGATACCATTTGCAGGAACTGACAGCACAGGAAAAGCCAGTAGCATGACCATAGTAGTATTACAGCTCCTCCATCCAGAAATCTAAGTTTTATTCAGAAATCCAAATGTTAGAGTTGTTATTCTTTTGGAGCTGTACCCAGAGCTGTGATATAATTTTCCTTAACTTGCTCATGAGTAGACCTAACTGGTTTCAGCCTTTGCAAAGGGTACCTCAAGCCAGATAGTCTAAACCTATTGCCTGGAAAGCTACTGGAGCAAATTCCTAAACCTCAGATTATAAGAACTTGAAGGATGATACAGTAATAAAAACATATCAATGCAGATTTGTCAAGAGCAGTCACATCTCCTAGTTCCATTTCTCAGTAGGATAACAACGCCTAGTGGATAGGGCAGGAATAGAAAATACGTACATCATGACTTTAGCACAGTTTGTGGCACAGTCCCTTACAACATTTTCATAAACAAATATGGAAAAGATTCTTGAAGTGGTTTTATCAAGGATTTGCTTTCAAAAAATGGAAAGTCCTGACAAATTGTGAGGCCCTGCAAAAGTCTCTCTCGATATAAAGCTTGCATATTGTGGTGATGAAATGAGTAGTCCCACGAAATCTGCAGATGACAGAATGTTGAGAAGTAGAACAGGCACTTCAGTGGTCAGAAGCAGAACTGAGAATGAATTTTATAAATTAGATGAGTAGTCTTAAATCAATATAATGAAATTTAATAAGACCAAGCTAAAAGTTCCCCAGGTAGAAAAGAAAAATTAAAATCGCAAATGCAAAATGAGATAAAAATCAGAATTTACTGTTTAGCTAGCAACACTGCAAGCAAGGCTTGGGGGGGTTGCATGAAATGAGTCAATGTTTGAGATGCTGTCACAAGAAAGACAAGTCTCATTCTGAAATGTCATTACATACAAGTCATACTGATCAGTAAATATTAACACACAAGTAATTATTAATGTACTGCATGGTTATCACACTCTTTGGAACAAATGCTAGAGACTTGATGACAACATCATGTTCCATTTTGAAAACTATCATTAAAAAAGTTTGTGGATAATCTGGAGGGAAACCCCAAGTGATGAACAAAAAAAAGTAATCTAAAAAATTTGCAGTAAAAGCTGAAGAAAATGTTCAGTCCAGAAAAGAGAAAACAGACAGGACAGTATAATCATGTTAAGAGAGTTGAGATTTTTAGAACAGTAATCAACTGTTCTCAATTGGAGTGATCAAAAAGCAAGAGAAATTCGAACTAATTTATAACAAGATATATTTAAATTAGACATTGCAAAAGCTTTTTTGATGTCAAGATAATTGAACACTTTATCTAATTCAATATTTTAATTTAATTATCTCTGAAGGTTATGGAATCCCTGGAACTGGAGATTTTGAAGAAGAGGTCCAGTTAAAGAAGTATCTGTTAAGAGTAGCCCAGAAACTGTGTTAGACCTTATTTCAGAGTTAGGAAAGGCAGTCAGTGACCTTCTGAGATATCAAGCTAGCTTTTGTTTCAATGGAGGACCAAAGGGGTGATGCTGGATCCATGGGGGGTATCCATGGGTGATGACTATCTTCTTCTTGCTCTCTCTCCTTTCTGTTTCTTTCTATCTCTCAACCTCACATTCATTGTTAAAGAAATTCCATATTATTGGCTTCTGCATATCGTCTCGTTTGCACCTTAATTAAGGCAGAAGCATCTCTCACCAGTCTTATCCTAACACACATATGCAGCTGTCATTTCATCAGTCAACCAATAAAAAAGATCAGACACCGCCAGGAGAACATGCAGCAGCCATTTTCCAGCATCTCTGATCCATGTCACTAATGTGGTTGGGTTTTATCTTGGATCAGTATGTAGCATTTCCAACTGCACCTCCTGATTCCAAGTCCCTGATGCATAGTCACCTGCATCTTTCAAGGACCACTGGTTCGCTGATTTAAGCCAGCTCCCATCTGTTCATGTTTCACTGGTTGCTCCCTCGACTGCTTTGCCCAGTCACAGTAGTACATTTTTTTCAGGTATAACTATAAGTAGATATAGAAGCCATAACACATATATTTTAATCCAATTCCCTAGTATAAACATTTATCACTCATTCTCTCTTTCTCTAGTGAAACATGAGCTCAATAACATTTGAACTCATGTTGAACTTCTGAACTTTCAATTTTGAGGCAAGCTTGTACTTAGCTGACTGTGGAGGAATGAACAATACTTTGTCATTCAACCTTGACAATTTTTCTGTAGTTCAGAACCATGTTTCTGGCTACTTTGAATAATAATGACTGTAAGAGTATTTCCTGAAGCTACTCACTTAAGTAGTGGCCCAGCAATGGCAGAAATGAAAACTCTATTCAAAATCTCTCATTTTGAAAAAAAATAAAAGAAAAATCCTGAAAGGAAAAAAGTGGCAGTGAATCAGGGATGGGAGAAGATTTACTGTTCTCATTTTTAAAAGGTGCCCTCATTAAGCTGATGCAGAGTGAGCACTGAAGACATGCCCTTTGGGAATGGGGCATTAAAGAGAGTTAACTTTGAACAGAAAAATTAGGGTACACTCTGTTGGTATGAATAAATGTCTTTCTGATTATGGAGATTTTAACAAATATACTGTGGCATAGATGAAAGGTATTAATATATGTTTGAAAGATCATTCTCAGAGACTGAGATTCATAGGCCATTGAAATCTTTCCTATTTCCTTAAAAATACATCCTTTTAGAGAAATCTGCTCTGCCTCTAAACTTTTATCTCAGAACACCTTAGACAATCACTGAGATCAATGAATATGTGAACTTTCACAGATGTATCAGAAGAGTTATTTCCTAACCAATGTTACCGAATATTTTTATCCTATGTTTCACTTTGGTCAATAAGTAACCCTCCCAATGCACTACAGGGCACTGCACTTCATCCCAGGATGAAGCTCCCCCAAAATGTGCTTCTGCTTCTCACATCTGATTTTTAACTACAGGGATGATATACACACCTGCACATTGCAGAGATCTTGCTGTGACGCACCTTTTTGTATCTTCTCTGCTGGACATCATTGGTATTGTCTTATACCTTTTAGTTAATGACTTGGTTGTTAAAATTTTGAGAATTCCTACTTTAAAGAGTATTTCTCTTCATCTGGCTTGGCTAGCAGAAGCTGGGCCAGCTCAAAGTTGCTATACATCCTACTGGATAGGAGACAAATTTATAATGATGTGCAGTGTGGTGTGTGATTTATAGTTCCCTGCATGTATTCACAGTTGCACAAATCCTAGTTTATAGAATCTATAAAAAATATAAGTCATTGAGTAAGAAAGTTGATCAAATTATTTTTCTGTGCAAGTACATCTTAACAGATTTAAACAGCTTCTTTGTACTGTAAGGAATTAAATCAGAACAGAAAACAAACATTTGTTTTTAGCAATCAAGTAATTCTTGCATAATTCAACACAATACTTAAGCACTGGCTTAACTTCAATTGAAAATTACCTACAGATCCAATATATGAAAGCTATAAATATCCAGCAAAAGACTGTTTCTCATCACAGGTGTTTATGTATAGATAAATGCCTTTCATTTTAGCCAAACAAATTTCAGAATTTGATGTGATTGGGTATAACTCTAACTGTGAAATGTGAGTGTGAATATAGAAATTTTAAGACTCTAAAAAGACCATAATCACTGCAATAAAAATGTAAAACAACATCTAATAAATTTTATCTCTAACTGATGACTAAGATCTTTCAAACTTCTTTCCAAGCTTCCCAGTGAGATAGTGAGATTCCAGCATTTGTCTGTTTTATTAACACTTCCAAATCACTTCCCCAAGTCAATGGACTAAAAATACTTAGAACAACACCGAAGTAAATAGCAAGAGTCAAGAACATCTGTTTTTTCTGGATGTATGGTAGGACTGCTTATCCAGGGTAGGGGTACAAGCCCAAGTAAACAACATTGAAGACAAGAACTGTTGAGAGTGAACCAGAAATTTTGTTCTGTTTAAATATCAGTGTCTGCTCAATTTCACTAACAATAAGATACTGATTATTCCAGTTGTGTTTTCTGGAAGATGATTGGAAAGAAATTACATTAGGGATAATAGTTATTGATAAATTCCAAATTCCAACTCTGACAGTGGTTTAACAAAAATGCTTCAATATCTTGTATATCTGAAAACTGAGTCCTTTGCTGTTGTTTATTGCCTATCAATTACCTTGTTGTTGCTGAACTCTCCTCATTTGGGGTTTCAAGATACCCCGTTTTAGTAAAAACAGAGCAAAAAAGGTCTACAAAATCCCTTTACAGATCTAGGAAAAAATAAAAAAAAGGAATTGTGGAGGCAATTCTGAGAGCTACAAACTGTCATGCTGTTTACACTTTATATGTCTTTTCAACTACTGATATTTGTCTGTGACATTACTCAAATACATGCTTTCCCTAACAAAGGCTGCACATCTGGTGGAAGGTGTTCCTGCCCATGACAAGGGGGTTGGGACTGGATGACCTTTAAGGTCCCTTCCAACCCAAACCATTCTATAATTCTATGATCTCCTTGAGTGCTCACTGCTATTTGTGCAATGTCTGTACAGCGAAATATCATCTGATATCATCTGAAAGTACCAAGAGTAGAAATAATACCTACTGCAGCTATAATAACCATTTCAGGAAAGATTTGGAAGAGTTTATCTTAACATTTGAGATTACCATTGCATAGATCTATAGCTGCAGATCTTACTCAGCATCTTTCACAACAAACACCCTAAAAGAGAATCAGAGAAAGGAGATTGTTTTCTTGAGAGCCTAAGAACTGTTAAATTATCACCCTACTTTCTCAGCTTGCTTTAACATGCAGAGAAGACATGAAACAAGAGACTTCTCTGAAGGTGAGACTAGCTAACCACAATTACCTGCAAGCTAAAATCAAATCCTGCAACTACTGCTCCAGGAAAAGCCGTGGTGTCAGTGTGTCTCCCAGGAGTGGATATCCCAAGCCCCCAAGGACACTTTGGTTACTGCAACACTATGTGAAAGGGGTACCACCATTGTGTCCTCCTTCACCTTTTCCCAAAGAAATGGAATGTTTTTTAGAGAGCATGATCATGTCCAGACATACCTGCTGTGATCTTAGAACCCTGGTCACTCTGGTTCCTCTGGACATGGAATGAGACAAGCCCAGCTGATTTCTGGATCCTGGTTGGGAACCACGGTCTCTGCTGGGAGGAAACTGGCCATTCGTGCCTGGCATCCATCAAGTGAGCTACACTGCCCAGACAGGGGAGCCTGGGTCTTCATCATGGATTTCAGCCCATCAAATGAAAAGCTATAGAATTTTGGCATTCAGGTTAATGTCCTGCCTGGCACCTGGCTGTTGAGCTGCCACCTTCAGCTAGTATCCTCAAATATTCCTAATCCAGGTTAGTTAGCCTTTCCTCATTATGTTTAACTGCAGAACACAAAACTGGGATTCTTGCTTTGGGAACTGAAAACAAAACCCCTCTCTGGCATACACCAGATGAAAAAGAAAGGCTTGGCTTCAAAAAGCATTAATAATATCAAATGCCCAATGTGATTGACTTTTAAATTGCACAGAAGTCAGATGCAGAGAATTTTACTCAGTATTCAGTAGGCATTTAATAAAATAAATCACAGCATATCAGATTTCCTTATTCTGTTTAACTGGAGTCATAACCTCAGCTAACTGGATTTTCGCTACTTTTCAAGCCTGACTGTAGAAAAAAATGTGTGAAAATTGATTAGGTTAGAAAAACTGGCATGAAATAAATAATTGCTAGAAATAAACTGAGTAAGAAAGGTAACACCTCAGACACTTTATTGGGTAGAAAAATGAGAAACATTTGATATCAGTTCATACAAGCAATTATCTTTACAAACATATAAAATTATTACTTTCTGAGGAGCAAATGGACACATTACAAACACTTAAGGAAGTGTAAAATCCATCACTGAGGCAGACGCTGTTTTAGGAAAATCAGAGATTAACTTAAAATATAATTAATAGTTGGCAAAAGTACTTGTTCCTTGCAATTGTAAAAAATTTAATAAGATGCATTTAATAATTTATTAATGATAATTAGTGATTATATTTATTTCTACCCCAACATAATGTTGGGGGGGTTTTTGTTGAAGTGAAAAAACCAATTCAGTCTTAGGATTTTACGTAAGTAAAACGATTATCTCATTAGAACAGAAGAATCTGATTGACCAAATGGGGATTAGAGCAGATACATACGAACAGATATACAATGCTGTTGAGGAATCAAGATGCTATTGAAATCAGATTAAGTGAAGGCTGCATATAAAACTGGAACTGTGCAGGTCACTTTGGGGAAGTTAGCAAAAAGTCTAAGTTATGCTACCAACACAGCAGAAGTGCTAAAAATATCAAGCAGTCAAATTTTTAAAAGACATAAAAGCAGACAATAACTCATTCAAGTCCTGTCATCTTCAGCTCATTTAACTGGAAAACCTCCCAGACACTAACAGAAAGTGTATCCATTCCCAACATAGGTACTGCAGCAAAATGACATTTGGGAGCTGCCAAACACGAAAATTGCTATTCCTGCCATTGAAATATGCATGAGACCTTGTGCACACAAAGGCTCTTGCTAACCAGTGGGAAACCAGTGCCACTGCTTAAGTAAATGGTTGCTAGTAACAATCTTGCTTCACAAAGGAAATAGTTAAGAAGAATTAAAAACTTCAATATAAATTGCCTTAAGAAGGCAAACTGGCTGTTTGCCTGGTATGAGTATAAAAGGATTGGTGTCCTCTAACAAAATTCTATCTCAAAATCTGCAGTTTTTAATCTGTTAGACCATAACAATACACGACCTGTATTTACTTGTTTTCCTAGACTTTTTTCAGATAAACTTGTAGTGGCTCATGGGATAGGGGCCCATTGGGGGCCATCCTTGGGAGTGGAGATCCTCCCCCAAGCTAGAGTGACACGCTTCTCCTAGGAAGTGTTATGTAATGTACCCCAGTTCTGTTTCCCTGATTGATTTGTTGTCCTCCCTTCCCCTTTATCCCCTATATGTATGTTCACTAGAATGTTCTCCCTTCCCTGCTTCCCCATTGGCCCTCATTCCTTAAGCCCTCCCTCATGGTATCCCTATTGGTTCCCTCACCCTAGTCCCGCCTATGTGCCATGCCTGTACCCTCATACCATTGGTCCTGAGCCTCTCTCCACCTCCCTATAAAACCACATGTCATCCATTGTTCTCCGGTCTTCGTGCCTGGAACCCTTCGTGATGAGGCTGCAATGAACCCTGTCATGGAACACTGTGCAGAGACCCTTCCCGGACTCTTTTCTCATCCCCCTGTGTGTGTGCTAGTGCCAGCTGCTTCGGTGGCTGGGGGGGCGTGCACCTCTCTCCCTTCCTTTGAGAGCCTGACCCTTTGTGGGACAGATGGTTCCTAAAGGGGATCAGCTGGGAAGTCTTGGCCCATCTGCCCTCACCAGCTGGAGTGCAGCGGCCCTACCAGAGCAGCCCACTATTCGGAGACGCTTTTGGGAAGGTTGTAGCACTTCCATTAATGCACGCCGCAACATAAACTTACTCTTTTTTTACTGTTGTGAAATACATTTCTTTTAAAGCTTTTATTTAGAAGAGTAAAATACCAATTTTATTTTTGCTTTTACGGAAGCATCCAGAAAGGGCATTCAGATCACCGGCAGTAGGTATATACTGCAGGTATAGTATTTACTTATTTTCGTAGGAATCCAAGATCTAGAAGACATGAAGAGCAGGGAATTTCAGAGTGACTGCAACTGCTCCTAGGGCAGACAGACGTAGGAGGTTGCCTGCTGGAAACCCTAATGTCTGTCTTGTAGGTACAGCAAGAAAGGGTGGATCAACACCTGCTAAAGGCAATGGGAGTTGCACCTTCGTCTTCATGAGAGCAGCTGAGAAGCTACAGTGTTCTCCAGAAGAAGATTTCTGCTTTAAAACCAATAACATTTCCCAGTGAGGACTTTCTCTAGTGAATTCATGACTACTGGCAAGAATTTTTTTAATACCATGATAATGTATGTCACATGGACATTATAATTTACTAATGAAGGATTATATCTTTGCAACTTTATTACTTCTTCCTCATAACTGATCATTGAAATAGGTTAAAAAGTGGAAGAATTTAGTATCAGTGTACTATTTAGGTATTTATTATTCACACTTAAACAGTGTGATAAGGTTATAGCACAACTCCCTAATAATAATTTCCACAAAATAAGAGTTATCTTCCCAATGCGCTTTAGCCATGATTTGCTTTATGCTTTTCTTTATGTCATAGTTATAGTTCCTGTCATAACAAACTTTTCAAGCTGGGTAAATGTTCTGAAGATTCACATGTAAAAACATTTCACTCCTTCACATTTGATTTACAGATGTTAGATTTTTGTGGGTTTTTTTAAACAAAAAACCAAACCTCAAACATAATGAGGATATAATTTGGCTAATATAAAAAACAGAGCTGTGATAGTTCTGATATACTTTGTTGGAAAAATTCGTAAAGTTTAGTGGGGGACAGGCAAATACTCTTCTGGAGCTTTTCTGAGAATCATCTCAGTGAGAACAGCCCAAGGTGGACTTTTCCACCTGTCCCCAGTTCTCTAATTCTCACAAGGCTCTTTCAACTCAGACCCACAGATCAGATGAACCACTTGGCGAATCCCCCACCTTCTCAACCCCAACTAACCCACACCCTGAACATCCTGGGATCTAGTGATGTTTGTAGCCTTCTTAAGTCTCTGAATCCTGAATGGTCTGGATCCCTATGGGCACAGATTCCCCTCTGCTGTGTGTCATATGTGCCATTTCTCTGGGTGTCTTGGCTACCCCAGAGCATCCCAAGCAGCACTAGGTACATATGAGCAGGAGACTGAGCCTTGCCCATGAGCCAGTCTCACATGCACCGAATCCCTCTGGGAGGAGGATGGAGAGGACACAGCTGTGCTCAGTTCATGTATGTCCATGCCAGACCTGACTGAGCAGATGGGCACCTGCTCTCCAAGGGTGGCACACTAAAGGAAATCACTTGTTCTTGTGGTTTTCTGGAGCTTGTAGGCCTTTGTCAGTGGATGTCTTCAGAATCAGCTTGTGGTCTCAGGCCTGCCATTTCTGATGGCAAATTTTAAGAGTCCAGGAGAGTAATGGTAAAGTTCCCCACAATTTGTATAGGAAATGGTCATCTCAGATGCATTCAAGTGCTGAGAAAAGCTGGTGATAGACAGATGGATACAGGTCTTCCTGACAAAGTAATACTTCTTGTGGTCTTGTCATTGGGCACTCACCAGAAATATTAACTGTTTTTCCAGCAAAACGACCCAAGGAATCATGAACACACTTGTTTCAAGGCAGATCTAGCTTGCCTACAAACCGCAGTGTCAATATTTCTATAGCAGGACTGGAAGACCTCACTACAGGATGAAAGCCAAATCACTGGAGTAAGTACTGCAACCCACCAGCACAGCCTTGAGTGGACATGGACACAGATCCAGGCTGATGGATGTCCTTAGGACTGGAGGAGTGCTGAAATGTGTCCCCAGTTCCCAGTGGGCCCATGTCAGTGGAAATCTATGCATGTGGAGCAACCACACCCTAGTGATGGAAAGGACAGGAGAAAGTCTCCCAGATCCGCCACTGCAGAGAAACAGAGAATTCTTTTTGGAAATTCCAGCTTCCAGACACTGGAATTGCTCTCAGAAATCCCAGCATAGACATAGCCTGCTTGTACTGAGATGTGAGAGCTGGGTCAGGGTGCCAGTGCTGTCTACGCATGTAATGCTTCTCTGAAAAAGCGGGAACTTCTGCAGCACTTCTGCACAGGTATAGTTCAAATATTCCTAGGCATTCATCCATCACTGGATCATGAACATTGTCAGAAGGGTTTCTTGGAAGATGTTCCCAGGGTGCTACCCCAGTTTTCCTATTGTATCAACTGCTGCACTCTCATGGCTCCCAATTCCCTCAGGAATATTCTTGAGGGAAGTCACAAGACAATCCGGAGAAACTTAAACCTTTTAAGTGCTGCAGCAGGCACTTTGTACTGTGATTACAACTTCTTTGTCGTACTCATCACTGGTTTTTTAAACAAAAAAAAATTCTAGGAAGGTTGTTTAAGTCAGCTTTGCACCAACAAACAGCCTTTCGGAGATTTGTGAAACTATCTTAGTCACAGGAAAATTTGCAGTAAAGGTCTAATATTGACACTCAGGTGGTGTAGTCCACAGGTTTGCTGCAAAATAGGAGAATTCCATTTCATGTGAAAGTCTGATATAAACTCTGTGACCATGGAGAAAAAGTACTGGGTACACGGTGCAAGGTGTACAAAGAAGACAGTCTTATTTGATAGCTTAGTGGCTTGAACCATTTCTACAAGAGGGAAAATAAGGATCCCTGACTCTCAAGAAGTCTTTCTGTATTTTATTCGCACGACTTTTAATGCCAAATGCAGATATATTCTTGACAGCAAAGACAAGAATCAAGCCTCAGCCCAGTGGTCCAGCCAGTAAATATAACAGGTATTATGTCACATTCCTAGCTAGAAAAATCCTATTTTAAATCACATTGCTGAAGTGCTAAAACATGCATATCTGGATGCTTCAATCTGAAAATGGAGTTGAGTTTACTTCCCAGAGGAGACATCTACGAACCAGCCTATTACATAAAATGCATGCCTCTTTCTCATACTAGATTTTAAAAGAAAATGGTGTAGAAGCTGGTAGGGAGTTTAATTTCTGTGGAGTAGTAGGCAGCCTTTGAAAACCTGCCACAGGCTGTAGGAGAACTGGTGATGTCAGAAATTTATGCAGTAGTCACAACACAGAGATTAGGAAAAGGATTTTGTGGGGAATGGATGACTAGAAGGCAAAGTGGGGAAAAGAAGCTGACAAAATTAAAACTAGAGAAGGATCATAGGGTTATGGATAAGTACACTGAAGGAAAGAAAAAAGAGGCCTGTCTTGGGGTGACTTGAACTGGGACAAGGCCTGAAAATAGCCATGCAGGAAACCTACTTTTAGGGTGTGAAGCCCAAGCAAATAGACTTAGATTATATGAACACAGGGATTAAGGCTGAGGTGAGCTATGCAGAAATCAGAACTGAGGTGTATCTGAACAGAAATGATCACATAGGTGTGAGAAAGGCAGATACAGTTCTGCACACTCTTCTTCAGAGCTGGGAATGGAGCTCAAGGCTCCCAGCATTGGCCACTCCTCCAGTGCTATCTGGTCGCTCAGTGGGAAACTCTGCCATCCTATATTCTGCTTATCCCCATAAAAATCATCCCCTGCTTCTGCCATCAGCTGCTCCCTGAGCTGGAGTGATGGAGCTCTCTGCAATGGTTCCTAAAGCTTTATCCTGAAGGATGCTGCTTCTCCAAATAACATTATTCTGGGCTTTGGAAGTAAAACACAAGCAGAACTCATGCTGGTGTTGTTTTTGTGTTAAATACTCGACCGTGGAATTTTAATTTTGTTTTTTTCTTTTGGTGTGCAATAAATATCATATGGATGTAATTACTGTCTATGGAGTTAATAATTGCCTTGCATATCCAAGAAAGTCAATTTACTCAAGAAAAGGTCAGAAAACAGACTGTAGTATTATTCCTTCTGACTTTGAATAGAAAACACTGTAAGATTTCTGTAGAACTCATTAAGCTTCTAAATTCAAATCTTAATTTTTAAAAAGATGAATTTTCACAGGCAAGGCTCTGAACTTTTTAATTAACCTGCACACACATACACATAGATAGGAGAATGGCAATATTTACCAAAATCAATGTGATAACAATCCAATCTATATTTCTGTTATAAAACTGCTTCCCTACTCCAGACACAAATAAACTTCTGCTGACCAATTTTGCCATCTAAATTCTACATGAGGAAAATTTTTTTTTTTTCTAACAATAAATAAGAACAATTTTAGGAGGGCTCTAACAAGTCAACTGGCAAATGAAGACAATCCTTATTGACTTGTACTGGTTGCTTTCTTTCTGACAGTAAGTGATAGCAATGTGGAAAAAAAACCCATAAAACCAAGATAAATTCATACCTTAATAACTTTACAGGGCAAAAGCTGTGTGGAGACAATTCTTTGGGACTTGTGGACACTCAGTATTTCATAGGGCTGCCAGACGTAACAAGTCAGATGACTGCTATTTTGACATGGGGAAATTTCTTTCTTTCTACACAGGGATACTGTTTTGCTTTCTTTGCTTAACAAGTAAGATAGAATGCTTTTATTTTGGCATGGGGATACTGCTTTATTTCTACCTCCTGCCCAGCTCCTGCTTTGCACTTCCCAGGCTCTCAGAGCTGAGCCACCCGCCAAGCTGTCAGGCTGCCCATGCACTTTTAAGTGCTGCAGGGAGCCACCTAGCCAGGAGCAAAATGCCAGGGAGAGGGGAAGACAAAGCAGCAGCCTAAGTGAGGAAGGTGGAGCCAGTTTATTGATAGGGGTCCTCTGCTCACAGTCCTCAACCAAAACCCCATAACTTCAGTAACACATAAAATCATTTGCTTTGACAGCTCAAACCCTGGCAGCCAAAAGCACATGTGACACTTTCTCCACGGCCATTCTGATGATATTGCAGTGTTCCTTTTCTTCCATTTAGGACACAATCACAGAATCATTTAAGTTGGAAAAGACCTCCAAGATCATCGAGTGTGTCCTTTGACTGATCTCCACCTTATCAATTAGACCATAGCACTAAGTGCCATGTCCGGTGGTTTCTTGAAAACATCCAGAGAGGGTAAAGCAAACAAGAACAGGTGGACACAGCCAGAGCATGAAGCTTTGGATAGATAAGACAGAAAGACAGAATAGATATTTAGACAGAAATATCTTTCCCCTCGTCCTCAAACCTCAGGGATGTCACCAGGGAGGAGTAGGATGTGACTAGCCCACTGGCAGCAGGCTGGCCCCACCTGTAGGACTGCCATCAGCATAGACTTGGCCTTGCTGACATGAACTGTTTGACATACACATCTCTGTCCCCACCGCCACATCCCCCATGGATGGCACTGGCCTCCCCTCTCAGCCACAGTCATGGAGAAGGCTTTGCTACTCTCCCCTGCCCCTGAACAGGTACAATCCATGTTCCTAGCACACGCCATGGGAAATGGGAGTAAATAGGGACAAGAGAAGAAGACTGAAAAACCCTAGCTATTTTCCCATCTGTAGAAAATTTACATTTTCCTAATAACTTCACTTCTGGGAATCTTCTGAGTCTCAGCTTGACCTTGGTCTCTGAGGTATTAGTCAGCAGCCAAACAACTTTTCTGCTTTAGTCAGCTTTAGAGGCACTCAAGGAGGGAAACCTAGTCACCTTCAGCAAGAGCAGAAACTCAGCTGCCGATTTGGAAATGCTAGTATTAGCCTTAGGTGCCTAAAGAGCTATAGGGAAAGGATCCTCAATTGCAATTATTTCCTCATAATAACAAATACTGCTGCAGCTTCACCCAATGGCCACGTGGAGTGGCTGTTACTGCAATGAACACACTCACAAACTCCAAGGGCGATGTGGATTACCAGTGACTTTATAGAGGCATTTCTGATAACCACAGCCCAGTTTTCAAAGTTAGAGGAAAGAAAACATCATTTCATGGTAGCATATGGTTGTTTATGAAGATATAATTCTTCAGTTTGTTTTGAGATCTTTGTCATGGAAATCATAACATGCACTTTTCTTGCCATAATGGCATACCATGAAATTATTTTAGGTTTTTTGTGGAGGATTAGGTTAAAGACCTGCTATCTATGGAATTTAAGTTATGTTATTATGATGATGTTAAATTTGATAACAAACTAGATATAAAATTAAATAGCAGAGTTTGCAACAGAAAACAAAACAGGTTTAATTACACTTCAATTCCTTAGTGTCAGAACAGCAAAGTAATAAGGCATTTACAGTTTATCCAAGGCAATTCACATTTTGTGATAAAAGAGCAGCTTATCTCTTCTTATCTCTTGGTTCTTCAGAGTTTGAATCCCATTGCTAGTGAACTTGAATCTATCTTTGGAGCTTCAGTACACATTTTACATAAATAAGCTATGTGTCAGTGAAGAAATTACTGTGGAATACTGTACAGCACAATCAAAAGGCTCTGTCCCTTCCTGGAAATGCAACGTGGCATGAAAATGGCAACACACTTCAAAACAGATTCCAAGTGGCTTAGAGAATCATACCGTGTGAGTTCATTTTTGCATCTCAACTGAATATTAATGAATTTAAGTGTCCACTCTGATTCCTCTGTGATTGTTCCAGCACTATAAACTCTTCATCAAGACCTAGTTGTAAAATCAACTGAGTATTTATAATTTATCAGAATACTGAGTGAACTAGATTTCCCCATCCCCGGAAATGCAGAGTGCCTTCACTCCACTGCCTCGGTGGGAGTTGTGGGAATTCAGTTCATCGCTGTATCTTGTTCTCAATGCAATCTACTTGAGTTTGTGTTGTTGCTTGCTTTACAAGAATAAGATAAGCTTCTGAATTCTTGTTCAAACTCAGAAGAATGTTAATTTTTGCTAATATCCCTGCTAATAGGAGTGCTGAAATAGCAGAACCTAATATGAAGTCAGACAGTCACACTTGCATAAATCATTCATGTAGTAAGCAGCTGGTGGTGCAAAAGTAATAGCACCCTCACTGCTACCCAGCTGATCAAAACATTTTGTCTTCTGTGCCGAATTTCACTCCACCCCTCATACAGTCAGATAATATATCTACCCACAGTGTAAAAGGCAAAGAGAAACAGAACAGCCCTAGAACATACAGTTAAAAAGTCAATAATTAATTAATTCTTATTCTCTGATATCTTTTATTGGAATACAAAGCCTGAGTTGATGCATTCAGTCAAAACACACTTTACAGGGTGAGACAGGATGGGGGTGGAATGACCTACAAGAAGTTCTTGCCATTCATGTTGTTCATGCAAGCACGATGAGTCTCAGGTGACAGGTGCTCACTGACTCCTCTGCAGCCCCTGGAGAATCTGCACCATCTAGGCTTTATGAGCATCACACAGCCAGCACGTCTGCACTTTCAGGCTGAACATGAGACCCAGTGAACTCCAGCATCAGCAGCAAGAATTTAAAGACAAATTTCTGGTGTCCCATGCTGCTGTGGAGCATGAAGAACATGTTCAGCATCTATGCAGAAGGTGGGTTCAGGAGGGGATGGTCCTCACCCCTCCTTTCTGTGCTTTCTTCCCAATGGCAGAGCCTTGGCAAAACTGCACATTTGCAAAGAGAGGGGAGAGGGAATTAGCCATGGAATACAACAGCCAGAAAAAGAAATAGATAAGTGTGTGTAAGTACTGTAAGTACATAAAAAGCAAATTATTTGTTAAATGAAACAAGATAGCAGCAAAATTTTGTCCTTCTAGTTTGTTGTACATCTCCAGAAAACCCTAGCAAGACACGGTGACAATCCATTCTTCCTTGTTTGTTTGGAATGGTTCTTAATTTCATTTAAACATAGATTTTTGTCTGGAAAAATATGCATTCTCAGGATATGAAAGCTCCAGATACAAGGATTGGCCAGAAGGAACTGTAAAAGGAAACTTCTGGGAGTTACTGAAGCAAATATTGCTGATTCAGATGTCTTTTACAATTCCTCAGGGACCTGACCCTTTTATGAAAATTAAAAGGTTTTTGTCTGTGTGAAAAACACTGACATGCAGAAAGGCAGTGAATAGATGACCTGAAGCTGTAGCCACCATTCCTTCTAATTGTGGCTGTGTATCAAATGTAAGGAAAATGCACACAGTCTGATCATGCTGTGGTCAATGAAAAATCACTGTAAGCCAGCAGGCAACAATAACAACTTCTTTCCTCCTTCCCAGGCTGTGCTTGCTTTCTTCCTGTGGTCTCACTTTCAGAAACTGCTGATTAAGAAGGCCCCCAAAATATCATGACCCAAGTGAAGAGGGGGAGGACAGGGAGGAGAAAGAACAGATGATATTTATGATTAAGAATCTCAATCACTTTAGCATGAATGATGAACTTAAGCTCACTGGCAATAGAAATAGTTGACTTAACAGATGGTAGGCAGCTCCTATCAGAGGAAACCATTTTGAGCATGAGCTTAATTGAATGGTTCAGATCTGTATAAATTAACATGTTTTAAATCTGTGCATATATTCAGCTTGATTTTTAGAATAATCTTTTAGAGTTTTTAAGAGCCTCTAATTAAAAAAATTGTCAGAAATTGATCCCAGATTTTTAGGTGCTTATGTGTAAGAAGAATTAATGTCCTATTATCTATCTTCAGAAAGCAAACATTTGGTAATGCAAGCTGTACTCTGTTCTTGGAGCTCATGATCTTAAGTGTATTTCTTATGGAAATTCTCTTAAGTAATTCCTAGGGTTAAACATCTGCCTATAAAAAATTTTATTAGATAAATAATTTGAATTTACAGTAAATGCCCTTTTTGATGATCTTGCAGTAAAAAGTAATAATTAAAAAAAATTAGCAACAAAGCTTCTCTACACTAACCCTTTTCTTTAAATTTTCATAGTACCATGGGTTGCTATGTGTATGTGACAGCACATCAGTTCAATAAAAGAAAGTGTTATGAACATCCAAATAATTCTTAACTGTGCCTCAGTACAATTGCTCACGGGAGCTGTAAACAAGTGCTTCACATTACGCTGACATTTGCAACAGAAGTGTGAGCAGTGAGTTTCCATATATTATGGTGCAAATGGTGAGCTATTCCTGTGATATAAAGTGAACAGAATTCAATACAGGTAGAAGAACAGGAATGAGATTTATTGCTTAGAACAATCTAAACTAAAGAACAGTGCAAATCTACTTAATTCATCAAGTTTATGAGAAGTTTAGAGGGTGGGTTGGTACAATGGTAAGGCCTATTCTCCACTGCTTTACACTGTGTACAAACAATCCCCAGGCTGAAAAATTCCATGGAATTAAATACACAGTGCAAAAGCAGAGTGAGATATCTTCCAAAATCCCTGATGTCAAAGAGTTGTGTCATTTCAGCACATCATACCTCATTTCAGACTAAGTAAATTTGAAAAATATATCTTTATTAAGTTTGTCCCCTGTCCTGGCCCTCTTCATATCTGTGAACCTTTTCATGGAATACATTTCCAATTGCTCTGATGTCTGTTTCTGCTGCTAAAACCTCACAAATACTCATTTTTCGATTATTTTTGCCAAGGTCAAAATGGCTTGAGCTAGGTATGACAGGGCAAGAAAAGTGTCCTTCTGCCTGTATTTTGACATCAAAGAACCTTTTTGTTTATGAAAATAATCTCTTATTTCAAGGTAACCCATATTAATCGCAGGTGATGGTCCAAATTCCCTGCTGGCCTAAGGCATTCCAGTTCTATCAGCTTCAAGGCACTTGCTTGCCCAACCATCAGTCATGCTTTTCTGAAGAAGCTATTGTGAGTTAGTGACAGTATTGATTTACAGCAAATGCTTTACTCTGCAGTACCTGCCTCTGTAGCTTATTCAGCTCTGTAGCCACCTTATTTCAACATGACTCTGGTTACTTTGAAAAGTAACTTTACATTTGTAAAATCAAATTGTAAGCACATTTGTCACACAGATTGTAAATTCATATAAAGACTCCAGGCCCCTCGCAAAGGACTAAATACTTATTTCATGCGGTCTCCACTAAAACTGAATCAGATACTGTACCCAGTTGTAGCAGGGATCCACACTGGCCAGTGTGAATAGCACGAGAGGAAAGTAGGTGGTTGTAGCCTGAGCTTATATGAGCCAGGTATGAAATTACCTTTCTTTTTCTTTACAGCATGAACAATGAAAGACATCTAAAGACTACAATGGTTCAAAAGACACATTTATCAGAGGGGAAAAAAAAACAAAACAAGGTAAGAGATACTGCTCCCTACCATCCCCTTCCAAGAGGCATCTTTCAGCAACTTTCTGGGCTACCATAACTTCCCAGGAAAGGGCTACAGTAACTCCCCAGGAAAGCCAGAGGCATTGCTTTTGGCCTGCATTCTGCTCTACAAACCAGTCCTTCGTTCCTCTTGGGAGCCCATGTGTTATCCCGCTGCAGCCATCCCTTGCTGAGCGTATCTCTAGCTCCTCTATTGCCCCATGCAGCTCTCTGGGAGCTGCTCCTAGCCAAGCCTACCCATCTGCTCGTGGGAAAGGCTACACCAGTCTCCTCTTCTGTATGGTACCAGCTACTGAACTGTCTCCTGTAGTCAGGACAATACAAGCAGTCCTCTTACCGTCTCATTGCCTAGTTACACCTCCTAGCAAGACATCATAGATGGAATATTTACAGTAAACTGTGCCCAACACAGTTCTGCCATCTGTCACAATTGTGAATAATGAGTTCTTCGTACTTCCACAGAGTTAATCATTCAACAATCTCTCCATAATCACAGATAATAAATGTGGACACCTGGCATTCCACTGATGGCTGTTTTACTCCCAGTTAAGAGATGGGTAAAACAGGGTGTGAAGCTATTGAAGGTAGCTTTTTACCTCACTTAATGACAGCTATCTAAATATAAGGCATCTTGTCTCTTCTATTTAGATAGGTTCTGTCTTTAGCCTATAGAAAGAGACAGGCACTTCCAGAGGGCCTTATTTATCACACATTTTCTGGACTCCAACCTGTGGAATTATCTGTCCTCTGGAAATTCCTGTCTGTATTCATTGACTGCATGAGGAGACTTGATAACCAAATCTGCAACGATACAGCTCCCTTTTAGATGTCTAAAATTAGGTGAGATGATTTCATTCAAGAGTTGCCATTAGGGATTTAAGTAGTGAGCTGAACCAACTCCACAATTCTGGCCTCAAAGGGCAAGCAGGATAGCCACACCACCTTATCTAGAGGGAACATGGGAAAAGGGCAAATCCCAGCCACCAATATCTTGAGAAACACTCAGGGATGAAATGACATGTATTGTGAGGAATTCACACTTTTGGTACAGCTGCTGACAGCTGATCATGAAATCTAGTCTTTGGAAATTGGTATCTTCTTGGTGGGGAGTGGGAGTAAAACTGAAGGGAGCAAATAGGAGAAGTGAAGATAACAGGAACTTTAGAGAACTAATAGAAGCACAGCAAAGGTTTCTGAGAACACCAAATGATCAGTGAAAGTCACTGAAAGCTCTTTATCTCAATATCAGATTGGTTTTGTAGATAGGACAGGTGGTTAGTAAAGCTGTTTAGGTTAGTCCTTACACCTGCCTGCTTGGAGAGAGGTACAATCCAGCTGAGTGAATGCCAGACTAGAACTTGGAAGATTTGGTTTCCAGCTCTGTCAGTGACCTGAAACACAATTGCCACAGCCAGATCCTTTCCCCTTTTCATGCTTCACTTTCCTGATTTATTCAGTGAGGGTAGTTATTCTGTAAGATTACTTTATAAAATCTTTCCAGTTGACTAAATGGGAAATTTCAGTTCCTGAGCTAAAGGTTATTAATTGCATCTCTAATGCCATCTTTTGAACTCACTTGAAAAAAAATTCAATTTTACATTTTTTAGAAAGGGTAGAAACCTATAAATATAGAGAAAATTAATTACTAAATACATACATCTATGTAAATACAGGGAAACATCATTACATAATAAAGAGGAGTTCAGGCACTGTCCAGTGAATTAAACAGCAATTCCCACCTGTATATTTAGTGTTAGAATTGAGCCACCTATGAGTTGTGTGGTTTGCTTTCAGGGGTGACAAATGCCAAGGACAGCAATAGTTTACTTTTTGATTTTAGTAGAAATAGAGGAATTTGATGGATAGGTAGCAAGAAATTTGCTGCATTTGGCCCTGACTTCTCCTACATTCTCCCTCCAACAATCTGCAAATGTCCCTTGGCTGCTCTGTGCACAGATTTATCAAGCAGAGATTGAATGATGGGAGCATACCACTGAGGTGGTTGTATTCATGCAGTGGGTGTGTTGGTATGTTAGGCAGTTGCTATGGCTCCTGATTTGTTCACCAAGTACATATTTCTCATCCTTCCAAGGAGCCTATTTCAATAGGAAGTTGCTAACAACAGCTTCACTCAGGGTCTATAGGGTCTGTCCAGGAACATGTAGCTCCATAGAGCAAAATCCTTTCCCCACTGAGATCAGTGGAAGTTTTGCTGTCAAGGGAAAAATCTTTACTCCTTGTCTTCAAGACTGATTTCTTCTAGTTGTATATTTGCCCACAGTATTTTCAGACCCCTTTGCAAACCTGAGACAAGGGAAACGCTTATTTTTGTGCAATCCTGTGATGCATCTTGAAATTGTACTGTGATATGATTTATGGCCTTTAAGCTGAAGGACAGTAAGTATAGATGAGACATTAGGAAAAAGTTCTTTCCTGTAAGTGTGGCAAGGCCCTGGAACAGGTTGCCCAGAGAGGCTGTGGATGCCCATTCCTGCAGGTCTTCCAGGCCAGGCTGGATGGGGCTCTGAGCAGCCTAGTCTAGTGGAAGGTTCCCTGGCCATGGCAGCGGGGTTAGAACTAGACGATCTTTGAAGACCCTTCCAACCCAAACCATTCTATGATTCTGATTCTATCAGTTGCCATAAGGCAGAGCAAAATACATATGAGTGACTGGTTTGCATCTCCCAATTTTCAGGTTATTTTCTGTAAGATTCTGCTGTTGGTTTTACCTTGTCTATGCTGCCCCGGATTAACAAGGAAATAAATAGGAGGTCTGTATGGTCAGTTAGATACAAAGTTATAAACCCTACAAAAAGCATCAGAAAGTTAAAAGTGTATTTTCAAATATTTGGCTTGCAAAAAATGGGAAGCCATGTGTTCCTTCAAGAGTTTGTTCAGAAACTACCAGACCTTTCTTAATGAGGAGCAGCACTTATTTCTGCTATAATCCATTATACTGGCAGCAGGTAAGGCACGTATAAAAGGCTGAAAAATTGTTATCAACATAGTTTAATTGAAAATAAACAGTGGAAATGTACAGCTTGTTACACACCAAATGAGAAGTCATTATTGGAAGCAGCTCATTTCAGGTCTCAGATATGCACCCATATCCTTGTGTTTGTTCCCTATGCATGCTACAAAACTGTAAGATATGTAGGCACTAATATGGAGAAGACTCATCAGCTCATGGCAGACAGAACTCAGATTTTTTAGGTACTTATATATAGTTATTTTCTTCATTCCGTTTCTCTCAATGCTAATCATTTTGGTGAGGATAATCTTCCAAATTAAAGTTACATTTTAAAGGAAGTTTTTGGATTAAGAGTCAGTGAAAGTATTTGTTTGGCCCAATAAAGATGTCTATCTTGTGGTGAAACCAGTCGGTAACTAAGCTACACCAAGAGCTCAGACACATAGCTCATAATATCTTTTGCAATATGAAACAGCCTAGTGCATCCAAGATTCACACAGGGCTGGAGGCTGTGGCAGAGAATTTGAACAAGGCATGTGCCCTCTGGAACTGCAGATGGAGACCAGCTGCTGCATCTGAGAGCACCCCAAATGGCCACAGAACTCTGCTAATGGTCATTGAAGGTAAAGAGTCTGGAGCTGAATCTCATTTTTAGTGGGTGGCAATGTTATGGCACAAGATCACATAATCACAACTTGACCTCCTTATAAAAGCCAAGTTGTCTCCTCAGAGTGTCAAGAAGATTGCCACATTTTCCTTATAAATGAATCAAAAGTGCAAATTGCACAATTACTGGAGTTCTAAAAAGTTCTGAAAATCTTCCAAGAACCCACCAGGAGATGGAGAAAGTTGGATGAAATTTCTGTTAGAAACATACATATATCTAACTTCACCTAAAAATGGTAAAATTGCTCTCATGCTTCAAAAACTGTTTAAGCAAAGGTTTTTTGCGGCAATGTATATTGTTTTTACTTTCTACACAGCTGCCCAAGTGGGCTGTGCTCCTGTCTTTTTAAGGCTGTCTGATAGCTGTGCTTATGCCATTTTTTATGATAGACCAATGATATTAAATCAGTGCTCCAGGAAGGGGTAACCTGGGTTTCTAATCTCCCTCAGATGAAGAGGGCTCAGACCCATATTCCCAGAGGTTGCCCCATAGAGCACATTACAGACCCTTCCTGTGGGGTGCAGTGGGAGGGAAAGAAGAGAAGAGAATTTGCCTGGCCAGGCCTCAGCTTGGCATGCAAGATACACATGGTTAAAAGAAAAACAGTCAAGAGCATAACTGCAATATTTCTGTTCAAATAACAGGCCCTGCGTTTCTGCTCCCTTGCCCCTGGATGATCGTTCCAGCTGAAAGCCTGTTGTGCATGTCTTGTGCAGTGATAGCAGCTTCTCTGAGGTTCCAAGTTAGCATGGACAGTGCGTAACTCCAGTGCCTGGGAAGCTTTCAGGTTAGCCGCAAGGTGCCTATTGATTTTGAGCTGACAGGCATTACACAGTGCTGCACTGCTGTCAGGGCAGAGATGTGCAAATTGCATTTAGATACAGTGGTAGCCAGGGCTGTAAAGGTGTGCATCTAATTCTTTGTCTTCAAAACTTGGTGTCATAGAAACCTTTTAACACCAGCATTTACTTTAATAGCAAAAAAAGGAAGCAATTGCAAAAGAGATCTTCCTAGATCTAGTGCATGTAAACCAGCAGAAACAAAGAGAGCCATGCAGTTTACTGCCTGGCAGGAAGAGAGCACACTGCAAATGCTGTTTGCAAGTATCGAACAAAGTGAAGTGCAAAGGAGCATATAAATGAAATCAAAGCAGTATCACTGAATGCTGTATTAATTAATCACTCCTAGTGTTAATTATTCTCATTGAAAAATTTCAAATTTTTAAAGAGTTCTCTAAGGAAACAACATCATGGCAAACACCACAGAGCCACAGGGGCATTATATACATCAGATAAAGTGACGCTGATATTATCAGTCTCACACAGGTGCCACAGTCATGCTGATATACTGATCACAGTATGAGGAAAAGCTGACGAAGTGGGATCCAAGTTCAGACAGTATCTTTCACTCAAGCCAGTTATCATAATGCAAATCTGCCACAAAGGCTGCTTAAAATACATGGTAAGAATGCTATCAGTTTGTACGAAACTTGGCAATGGGAGGTTAGTTTTTCAACAAAGCATCAGTAAATGACACAATGTACAGAAAGTATGTATTAGATCCTTTAGGACAAAAAAATGCTGTTCCACAGTGCATAGAAGCTGCCTTTCTCCAATGTGGGGAAGTGTTACTACATTCATCATCAGCTCCATTTCTTTCCCTGTTGTCAGCAGCAACTACATCTGTCTTAGCAACTCAGGATATTATTAGGTAAACTATGAACATCCTCAGAGTCTGTAGGCTCTCAGGGCATCAATATATCTGTCACTTTTCAAAATCATCCATTACATGTATAGAACTGACTCTTCTCAGTGTCACAGCAGGGAACTTGACAGCAGCTGCTCACTGCTAGCAGCACAGTTCCCATTGCACAAGTCAGTGCAGGTCACCTTCCCAACTCAGAGGGGCAATTCACCTTTCCCAGCCACCAGAGCTGCTGCTGCAAAAGCCCTGCCTAATTCTGGCTTCATGTAACCCCAATGAGATGGTGATGTCGCCCAGGGTCTCATGTTTGCTCCAAGCGGTAAAATATAATGGAGCATCTGGTGCCAAGAAGGTGCAGGCAGGCAGGACTGTGTGCCCACCACAGCTCAGATGCAGACAAGTGTGGCAACAGGTACCCTCAGCACAAAGCTCCTTACCACTCACTCTCAAGCAGCATCCTCACAACAGCCCCATACCTCAGATGTTACAAATGCCTAAGGACATTTGTCTTAGCACCTTCAGCACCAAAAGAAACTAAAGGGACAATTTGCAGTCCATCCTTGGAAACCTGCTGAGGGCAGTGCACTACACACAGCAAGGATCCTCCTCATCCTGCCTGGTCTTTCTGCCATGGCTGCTGTGGGCTACCTGCAGCTCCCTACAGCTTTGCAGTCCACCAGCTCCATAGCCAGGCCCCAGCTCCCTGGGGTAGGAGCTGGGATCTGGCTATGGAGGTCATCATGGTGATGACTGCGCTGAGCAAACCACTGCTACAGTCCGACTGCAGAGTGTAGGGGACTTGGAGAGAGAGCTCCCTTTCTTTGGAGAGTCTGCCATTGCAGAAAATGTTTTGTGACAAGTACCTTGTCTGCAAGAGCTGGCTGATCTGCTTGCTGCCAGAAGGCATAGGCACAATGATAGTGGCAAACAGCACACATATTCCCCCTTTAGGCAGTTTCCTTGCCAGTGAAGATCATTACAGACAGCATTTACTGCTCTTAGTAAGCCCAGCAAATGACATCAATTAAAAGTTTAGATTTTCAAAGGAGTATTGGGATCCCAAATGGTTTCTGTAAATGTACACCATGCAGCTGGTGAAGGAAAGGAGACTGCAATGTTTTCCAAACCTGAAGAAGGCTCCAAGTACCAATAAACTTGATAAGAAAATCTTTGCCTTCTTGTCAGCCAGGCTGACTCCATAATGCTTATTGGATACGACAGTGGGAACATTACAGGACAATAAGAAGCAGGTTCAATGACTTGATTGGTTTTTGTACATATGCATTCTTTCAAAACCTAATCTGGCTTCTCACACTTGACTGTGTACACACAGTGTTGCCAAAGGTGTTACAAACTTTACTGCTAAATATGATGATATTAAATAAGCAATAAGAATAAAATGTATATGTAGGAAGGCAAATTGAGACCTGATATTATCCTGCTGATTCTTTCGTATTCATAGGAAAACATGAATTTGCACTCATATGCAAACAGTGGCAATGAGGTGAAAGTTTCAATGGTTCTCTGTCGTGCAGTAAAGAGGCTGTCATGGACAAGATGAGATTCTCTAAATGACTGGACTGTCTGTCATGATGGCTGCAGAACTGAAATTTAGTTTCTTATATTTTTGTCTTTTGTCACTGGACCTCATTCTGTTCTCAGCCATGCTGATGTAAAACAGTATTATTGGAGCCATATTGGAGCATAAAACTAGCACAAATAAAAAGAGTGAGGCTTCTTGCTTGCAAAATGTACATATTATCAATATATACCAGAATTAAGGAAAACAAGAGATGTAAAAAGATAAATTTGAAATTCAGTTACATATTTGAAAATTATTAATTACTTCATCCAGTATAAAATATTGAAAATATAATTATGCTTCCTGAACACTAAGACCAAAGCCCACTTATAAAAATTACCTTACTATCTTACACCTTTTGCATAGCAAGACACTTATATTGTTGAAATAAATACAGCAGGCATGCATTAATTAGTCTGTTGATTGTTATTAATACTGATAGACTGGTTGCTGAGCTAGATTAGCGCACATTCTTATCAGCAGGAACTGCTCTAAAAAAATCACAAAATAGGAACTGTAAACTAGCATCTGATTTAATTCTGGATGGATTCCTTGAAATTAGAGACATCCCAGAAATCTCTGTTTATCAGGGTCAACCTTGTGCAATGTCCTTCAAATTCTTTCATTGTGCTAATCTATAGTTCTGAAATCAATCCATATGCATTCCAGTAAAATGTTGTGAGTTTAATTAAATAATTTTAAAAATTTAATTATGGTCAATTTTTAAATGAGAACTTAGAGAATTTAACATTTTTAAATTCAAGTAATCTCACAGAAAACCAAATAAATTTTATAGTCTCCTCATTTCCCTTACATTTTTAGGCATGTTCTTCCCTAGTTTTTTTCCCACAAATTAGTTCAAAGGCTTTGCAGAATCCTCTTCCAACAGTTGCATTAGTACAGATGAAGTAAAACTTTGGTTAGATCAGCATTGTCACGAAATCATCATCTGTGTCAGCAAAAGGTTCTCCCTGGGTGGGCACATGCACAGATTGTCTTAACCACTTTCCTTCATGAAATTATGGGATTTACAGTTTCTTTTGCCTAGTTAAAAAGACAATTTGGGTTTCACAGCAGTAATAGCACACTTGTCTTGACTTCCAGAGCCAGAGGTATACAATATGCTGAGGGTGAGAAACCAGACTTCAATGAATTATTTCATACGGGCACTTTTTCAAATTCAGAAGCTGATGGAAACTGACTGCTCAAAATCTCCTCAGATCTGGTCTTTCAGACTACTACAGTCTCAAGTAGTCAAGTATACCCCAGACTGAAATGTGTAATTTAACATACTGCAGATTGCATCCACCAAAAAATAAATCTAAGTAACATGGTCCTGAAATTATCTGAACTGGATAGAAACATGTTCAAAACTTTTAGAGGCCAACATTTGTATAAAATCTACCAAGTGAATGGTGGTATGTAAAAACAACCTTTCTCAATCTCTTGAACTAAAGTCAACTTTAAATGTTATGACGTCTATAGAAAACAGAGTGTTATAACCACATTTACATTCCTTCTTTGAGATGATATACCACCAGGGAGTATGTTATCATTCAAAACCTCCCCATTTTCAATGACTCCTTGCAAACACTCCAAAGGTGTGCTGGTATAATCATGCATTCAGAAGGGTGTGCAACTGCAGTACATAGAGATAAAAAAAATGTTCCTCGTCTCAGCACATTTTACAAGTGTCCAAAGATGCTACTGTATTTAATTGTTTAATGCTTGACAATAGGATCAGTTTTCTCAGTCAGTTTGGTTAATTTGGTTAAAGATGACTTGCAGTATTCTCTGTCCTGCTGCACAGCATTGTAGAGTACATTAGCCTTTTGCACTTACTGTAATGACTTCTTGCTGGCCTCAGCTTTTCCTTAGATGCTACCTAGGCTTACTCCTAGTGTCCACAGCTAAATAAAAGAGGACTGCGAGCTGGTAGGGCTCTCACTGTACTAATATGGGACTGTCTTGCATCAGCAGTGCTCTGTCTAAGATTCTCCTACAGTGAATATGTCTCAGACAGAGAGAGTAGATGTGAGCAAAAACTGAGCTAGGAAGAGAGCTAGCAAACTGAGATGTCAGGGCAGTCCTCCCTCATTTGTCAGCCTAGAGTTACAAATCAATGACATTTACAGTTCTGTACAGGGCATTGTGCTATTTTTGTATTGACGTACTATCATGTGCAACCTGCCTAAAAAGGTTGTAACCGTGTCTAATCAGCGGGCTAAAGATGTGTTAACTTCCAGGATCTCTTATGCTGGGGATGGGTGCATTTTAAAGTGACTCATACAGACATACTAAAACATGTCGGGTCTGTATCAAAACAGAGGCAGACGCTGCTACAGAGAATGAGGGAGACATCTGTATTGGTTTTACCTGTCTCCGTTTGTGTGCTTGTGATACCTTTTCTGTTTGAGTGCATGAATTTAAATCTGGAGCATCTCTTAGGAGGAGCATTTCCTTTACTCAAATGAAAGTTATTGAACTCACTACAAGGATAAATGGGTGAAATTAAAGGACCTCTGATATATATAAGATGAGAATAGTGTTTCTAATGGTCCCTTCTGGGCTTAAACTTTATGAATCTATGTTTCATTTCCTGTTTGCTCAGTGATAGAGATAAGATATCTCCAGGGCAAATACCAAGAGTCCTTCAGAGAACAATGGGTAGGCTATTAATCTCAAAGTGCTTACCTGCCTGGTTCAGGCTAAGGTTAACAAGCTTATTGTCCCACTTCTACGGCTTGAGATCAGAGGACACTTATCTGTTTTAAAATCTTTCTAGAGAGGAGAAGTGGAGAGCAAAGAGACCTGCAGGAAAGCAATGGGGGGGGGACAAAGAAAGCAGGGGAAGGAAAGATGGGGTGACTGAGACAGTAAGAGATCATTCAAAACATCGTCAAAAGCCTAGCCAAACAAAACATAATAAAACCTAGAAAATAAACTCAAGTGAGGGTAAACTTCAGTGCTAGTTTAATTGTGTTCCCCACTTAGTTAAACTAGCAGAGAAAAAGTATAAAACTGTGCTCTAGAAGGTTGTTTGGGATCACTGTTAGCAGCTGCTGCTGGCAGCTTTGAAAGGATAACTGCCTCCTGAGACCAAGCCCACCTAGATCAGTCAGAAACCAGAAACCAGCACCAGTAAAAGAGACTTTGGAACAGTCAGTTCAGGAGTGACTGAACTGCACTGGTTTCAGTGAGGACCCACAGAGCCAGTGTGACCCAAGCTTGTCAATCTGTACTTGAGACGCTTAAAGGCTGTAAAGAACATACAGACACATGTTTTAGCCATGCCTTCCCAAGTCACAGTGAACAGCTGATCAACATGTTCAGAACCTTCCTAACCTGTTCCCCGTCACTCTGCCTGACCATGCTTTGCAACCCGCTTGGTCATCCTGCTTCGCAGCACACCTTCTCCTGTTTCCAACGGTTATGTCCATTTGAAATTACTAAGATAATTGCTACCACAGCTAAGGCATAAACATGGAAACCAGGAGGTGAGGCTCAGTCTGCATCTTTGCCAGAAAAGTGTCCATGACCTGGTGTGATGTATGCTACCAAGACCCTGGCTCCTCATAAATAAAAACATATCTGTAATACTCAAGTTAAATATCAAAGATCTATAGGACGTCCTGGGTATGTAGACTAGCTAGTGTACATACTGAGCATACTGCACTGCAGTAACATGGTATTCAGCACAGATTATAAATTTTGCCCGAGACTCTGCCTTGTTGTAGTTGCTGATCAAATCCACTGGTCTCAGGACATACTAATTTTTCTATCTCATTTATGCCTGGTTAGGCTACCATCATCTTTTCCTCACAGCAACAACATATTCTAACAGAAACCATCTCTTATCCCTCCTTTGATTTCACATGTGGCTCTTATCGTCTCCTGGGTGATCATTCCAGGAAATATCCTCTCTTCCTAATTTGTTTTTGCTTCTTATGAGTTTGTGTCTCTTCCAGTGAAGAATAGTACAGATCCTATGCTATCTTCTTTAACATCATCAGTGACCAGTTCTGCTATTATTTTGGTGTCGGTCCATTACTCTATCAATTTATTTCATCCAGAGCCATTCCACATTCTCACCCTTTCTCTTGCTCCTTAGGATATAGCAATGAGATGTAGCCTCAAAAGTACAACCTCAACAGCCTTCACATGGTCATGGCAGTTTCTTTCCTCATGGTATTCAGGAGCCCTGATCCCTTAAAAGAGTGTAAGGTAGGGAAGAGCTGCATTTTTTCAGCAATAAAACTTTTAATAGTATTTGCAGGGATGCCTGCCAAGCTGGGTTATACTGATATGTCAGAAGCTCTGTTATGNAACAATCTATCTGTAAAAGAGAATGGCGGCAGAGAGGACATTATATAAGTTCTGTCAAATTATATGAACTTTGATTTAACCCTTGGCAGCACTGTGCAAGAGTCAGGGACTGCCTGGAGAAGGTAGTGAGGCCAACTGGGGCAGCTCTTTGGCTCCTTGCTTCTGTTCAGCTTTGTGTCG
>WEIT01014688.1:52877-70372 GCA_013389985.1 Dryoscopus gambensis
GTGTCATGCACTAGATTAAGTACTCCGTTGCTGTTGCCTAGGACATACTGATGGTCTCAAGAGTGGCAGTGGGAAGTTTAGAAACCCAATGATGGGGGCCAGTATCAGATCTGTCAAACCTTCTGGACCCAAGGAAGAAATATCAAGTTTTGATGTTTTTTTGTCAGCGCACCAAGCATTTCCACAGATGATTCATTTGTATGAGTAGTGTGAGCCAAAATTAAAGCTCAAACTCTGCACTTATACCAATAAAGAGTGTAGGAGGTTGTGGATTTTTTAAGATCCTGACTAAGTGATGTCTTATGTAGTTTGAAAAGGATGCATTTATAAGTGCTTAAAGTAGCTCTTATTTCTTTTAGCTACAACCTAGCCCTAAATCACCACTCTCCCCTGAGGTGTTCAGCCCTGCACCAGCTTCTTCAAGTGCAAATGTCAACTGTTACACTCAGAGAGTGAGGGAAATGAGACAGAACTGTGTTACTTATATAATCAGTTGTTGCTTAAAGATATTGAATATTGTGTTTTACACCTCTCAATATATCCATAATCCCACACATGTATACAAGGAAAAAATAGGCATCATTTTGAATAATTGCAGTATGGAAGCAAATTTTCATGAGTTTGCAAATAAATAATTAGGAAAATTTTGATTTAAGGCATTAAAATAACCGCTTTCAATTGTCAACTCAGTTCTAAATGTATCTTCCAAGCCGCCAAGTGACTAAGAAAACAGTGCTGTTGGTACAGGATTAGTCACTGTGTTGGGATGTGTTTCTGCACATGCCTTATGGATAGATTTCTGTCGGTTGAGATAAACTGCATGGTTTTGAATGCTCTTCAGCATAAGTATGTGCAAGTGAGTGAATGTATTTGGGTCTTCTTGTGTCTTTACCCAAAGAGCTTGGGACTAATCTCTAAAACTGTTTTTGTCATGGTGTAACGACATTATCTACATTGCTATGGCTTAATGAGTGAGCCTTAATTTACTTATGCCTGTTTTGGCCCATAGCCAATGACTTTCAGATAATAGGACACCTGACAGTAGAAAGCTGTCTCTGTGAATGTAGCTATGAAGTTCACAATCTCAGCCATGCTTTTGCCTTTACCTGGGGAACCTGATCTCTTTACATCACCCAATGACTCCAAAGAATGAATGCAAGAGCTATCTTTTTGTATGAAAGGAGCATGGCACAAGACTGGCCAGGCCATCCTTTATCACAGTAAAATCTGTCATGGTTATTTCATCAGCTTTTCTGTGACTTGTTCCTTCAGGGCAAAGCATGCCCCTATTTAAAATGGAGAAGAGAGCCCACTATGCTTCCAAGGTGTCCAGCAAGAGCTTCCCACCTGGACTCATGTGCCAGAATTGTGTACTGTGTCAGTATTCCAGACAAGATGCTTTCACTGCCAAATATCCCCACTCTGCTCTCGAACACAGCCCTGTTCCTCCATCGTGGCTTTTGTGCAATGCTCAGTACATCTTTCCAACAGGACCTAGAGCTCAGCAACTTTATCTCTCCAATAGAGGTAACTTTGAGTGTTTGTTGCACCTTCTTTCTGTGGACATCAAAGAATTTAATAGACTCAACACAGCTCATCTCACCCACACTTGCAATGCCAGCTTACCCTGAACTCTAACCCCATAACAGTATTTCCATATTTTCTCAATGATTACCAACACAAATATGATAGATGAGAGTATCAGCTTTGTTTCTCCAAATGCCACTCTTTCAAATTCAGCCTGGGGTTCCACAGTGAATTTTAATTTTTCAATTTCATGCAGCAGAAATAGTAGCACAAATCCTTTAGGACAGTGCTAGGACCAGAGTTATCTGGCCAGATTTAGTGTCTTCACCTAGTGTCAGGGACTCTTCTTTTGTTTTTGCAGCACTGATTGGTCTCTAGGAATGCAGTGTGTGACCTGCACTGGCACTTCTTAAGCAAAAATGGACTCCAGCTTACATTCATTTAACTGTGTTGCCTCAGAGGAGTTAACACCAGAAACGTGTTTTCCTCTCTAACACAAGCAGGTGTAATCAAGAATACATAGAAAAAGTTGATATGCTAAGTAAGACTGGGCTGGCATTATTTTTCAGGGTTGAGTAATCCACTAAATTATTTACTCCAAGTCGCATGTAGCCTCTGAAGGAGAATTTCCAATTTCTAGGATCTCAATATGGCATTTTTATCACATCATACCTCCACTAGGTTGTAAAGAGATTGTGCCTTCTCTTCTCATGTTGTTGTTTCTGGTTTTCAAATAAACTGTCTTGACAGTTCAGTTACATTTTTCAATGCCAGAATAATACTGAAATAAAAAAAAAAAAGCAAAAACAGTTTGTTCAGATTAATATGGGGCAGAAGACTAGTTTGATGTGATCAACCTATTAATTTGGAAAAAAATCATAACTAAAAGAAAAATCAACCTAAGTGTCACATTCTGTAATTTTGTATTCACAAATGACCATATTTGCTTCTTTTCTTCTGAAAAAAATGCAGGTATGGTTTTTTTCTTACAACTTACACTTTTTCAGTGCCTTAAGCATAAAAATATTTTTAGTAAGTCTAATATCTAACATTTACTGATTAAATGGATTTGATACGAAAATCCTGTCACATGGCTCCTCAAGTGCTTTCCAAAATTATCTTGATGTGCAGGAGAGGGACATTTTTGCACCCATCACAAGACAGTTAAATATGGGCTATGAATTGGAGGCATTGATCTCCCAGACTAAGCCACATAATTGAGCTGAAGAGATTTTCCATTATTTGTGCTGTGGTTGATAATTTAGCCTTAAGTTCTGAGTGAAACTGATGATCTTTATACAGTCTTGAACGGCTTCAGCCTATCATTATGTTATTGCAAAGCACCACATTCTGTCTCTGTGGAGTCCAAAATGCCTGTTCTTCCTAAGAGTTAGACCATGGTACATCAGAATACAATGCGATGTTGTCACAAGTGCTGTTTCAAAGCCCTGAGGGTGTTGTAACGCGGATTCCTTTTTCACTGGACATGTTAGCGCTTTTCAGGCATAAAATGTTCTTTCTGCACTCCTTTAGTTTGGATACCTTCAGCCTACCTCCAAGCTGTTGGCAGTGAACTTTAGCATTCCTGCTGGGAGGAATATTAGAGGCTACTGATATCAAAGGCAGTTCACAGCACTGACTCAGGCCCTGAGTGTTTTATAACATAAGCTTGCAAGCTTGCAAATGGAAGTCTGGAAGAGAACAATCTATGAAAACTTTCTTATGTAATGTGCATACAAAGTTTTGCTTCTAAAATACCTATTTTTTTTTCAGCTGTGCAAATTGTCCCTAGACCTTTATGTCATACATGGACTGCATAGAGGCGGTCCAAATCATGTATACGCTAGCTGTGTACCTTTGAGGCCAATAAATGTGAGCAAATACAGGGCTACTGCACTTCAGACATTAAATATTTCACTTTATTTTTGCTATTGCTGTTGCAAATTAAGATCAAAGCAATACAGCTACCTCAAGGGCAACTAATGAGATAAAAGTTAGTTGTTTGCTAGTGTGCTCATTATTTGTCCTGTGCAATGTGCCTTGATCCACCCACCTTTCCTCCAGTCCTGCCCTAGGTGCTGTTTTCCAACACATTTCTGTTATTTTCAGATTATTTTGAATCTTCAGTTGGTATGAAAAGCCATTCTTTAATGCACCCAGTGTACCTTTTCAAGTAGATCACAATTGGCCTGAACACTGAAGAAATAAGCAGGCAAGAAGAGGCAGGCAGACTGAAAATACTGAAGGGAAAGAGAAACGTCCTGAGAGAATGTGTTTAAAACAGTCTGTTAACCCAGATATTGCTTCCCTCAGACTCTCTAGTGGCTGGCTTGCATAGAAATTTCATTTTCTATCATACGAGATCAACTGAAAAGAACTCCTTAATAGAAAATGAAAGTTTTACATTTGAAAGCTGCTGGAGAATTACACAATTAAAAATAACCTGACACAGTCTAGAGAAGAAAACACAAAACAATACCACTGAATAGGGTCAGAATTTTAATGAAAGAGAAGACATCATCAGCCTCCAAAACTGCTGCTATCTATCTACTGTCCTAAATCCTTGTGTTTTCGGTACTTGTTTTTCTCTACCAGTCTTCCTGTCTTTCTTTAGTTTTTTCTAACACATTTTCCTCCCTCCACATCAGTACATTATGTTCAAAACAACAATCTTACCATCCCCAAAACCAAAACAGAGCTTCACTGAATGAGCCAGCTGTAATATAGGAAAGATTAATTGTGAGTGCAGGGTTTAGAGGTGATATGGGCATATCATTCATGTCAGCAGTAAGGCAGATTTATAGCTCCAAAGAGGAGCAAGAGCTGCTTGCCTTAGGTAAAGAGTTGCTCTCAACCTCCTTTATGAAATCAATAGCAGTAGAAGAAGACATCAAAAGATGGCCCTGAGTCCCTGGTTGCAAACCCCACAAGGGTCACATTCACTCCAGTGAATGGTTCACCATTTTATGGTCGAGTGGTGGAGAGAGTAGAGAGGTCCTCTATACCCTTTCAGGCTGGCCTGACCTAGAGCAGGTCAGCCATGTGGACATTGCATACCAACAGAACCTCAGAGAAGAGTTGTATCACAGTAATCAGAATGGAACTTTGTCATGAGTGTCACAGAAACTGCTCTGGGGTCTGGGATATAAGTATTACTGCATGTATTTTTTTCTCAGCTTTAGGTTCAGAAACACTGTAAATGTCCCATTGCAGCCCATCCATAAGACCCTTAGGCTTTTGTTGCCTGCACTGAGATGGAAACGTGGGTGTTTGTGAGAATGAACAGCCTTCTGGGATCCCTAGGACTGTGCAGAATGGAGTGAGCCAGATCTCATACAGGCTCATCAATACTGGCTTTTGGAATTGGTCCTTGCACTGAAGTACTTGCCTACCTGTACCTGAGCACTGATTTCTAGAGACCAGCTCGGGGTGGTCCAAAACAAAAACTGGATGCAAAAGAGCAGTTTTCAGATGTGAAGAATTTGCCTGGTCCCATCAATATTTGTCAGAGTAGCTGCATCAGCACAACCCCTTTGTAGAACTTTACTGGAGTGTCTCATTACATTGATCTACAAGATTGCATTAATTACATTGACCCTCCCAAGAAGCAAAATTATATAAAAAAGTGGCAATAGGCATCAGGGTTTGTCCTATTCCCTTTCTCATTTTGATGTAAAAATGTGAAACAATTTGCCCATTTCCAGCACTGGAACAGGTGGCTGCTTTGTACAAAGTGTCTGCCCCTTCAGAGGCAGTGCACACCTGTGCTATCTCAGGATGACACTGGCAGAGGGGAAGGCAGAAATAGTCTGATAGGTTTATTGGGAAATCTTCTGCAGGACTTACCATAAATAAAAAAGAGCGTACTGACTGTTTCTTAGTCCAGAAAGCTCTTGAATGGGGGCTAAGTGATGAGATAAATAGTCAAAAAACAAGTCTAAGACATCTTACTCTTCAAAAGGTAGATGAGATAAACAAGTACTGCCTAATGAAGGAATGTGCAGCAGCTGAGGAAGCAGAAGGAAAGATCAGGTTAACACAATGTTTTCAGCTAACTGCACAGATCATGGCTTATTGTTTTGATAAGGGGAGACTCTCAGGTCCAAGTTAGGATGCGAGTTATGACATGTAAAGCATTCACTGCAGTCCACAGCTGTGCATATGTAACAACATCTTATTTCTACTGTGGCAACCATTTTTTCCATCCACTTAACAAAACCCAACCAATAAAACAAAAAAAGTACAAAAAAGAAGGATTACGCTTAAAGCTTTTCTTATCTTCCACTGATTTTACCTTTTTTTCTGGCAACAGAGAATTTCATGGTGAGGTCAACCTGTCTTGACCAGGCCTCTTAATTATTCTAAGACAAAATCATTAAATTTGTTTATGTGGTCTCTGCTTGGAGGGTCTTGGAAATTAATTTCCCAATCTTTCACAGGAAGGGAAATGGAACACCAGAAAACATAATTCTTGTCTCAGTAGTAGGCTTTCAGAACTGTGTAATATGATTTTATTGATTAACACCCAGAAAGGTTTTTACCAAAGTCACACCACTCTTGAAGCAGCACTTCACAACATCTCTTGGTATCTATGTGTAGTCACCAAGGACTTTATGAGCAACTGCCACAAGAAAATTTATTATTACACAGTTGCATTTTGACTGTGACTGTCAAAACTGCTGCCACTGGGAATTTGGCAAACACAGCAAAAATGTGTTTGAGAACTATGAGGATATGTCTAAATGAGTACATGAAGAGATATTTGAGCTAACTTTGTGCTCAGAGCTGGTCCTAAAGTGCTGTGCCTGAGCTAATGCACCCTGCTGCAAAGGCAAGTTATGGTTTTGTAAGCTGGACCTGGGACCATGCAAAACTGCTTTCCGAACATCCAGGCTGGTATTGTCCTGTACAAACTGTGCTGGGGCTGTGTGTTCCCCCATGCAGATGTGCCCATGGGTGCTGAATCTGGAATTCCAAAACACTGGCGAACTGCAGTAATGGCTTCTGTGCATGGGAAATCCACCCCATGGATTCTGAGTGGATTATTTAGTATCACCCTATGGATTATGAGTATTTCAATACTTTCCCCTTATTTTCACCCTTTTTTAGTACATTTGTGCTATTTGTCTCCAAGACAACTTGAATTTTTTTAGCTTCATTACAGCAGGAGCTGTCCAGTCAATCATAATTATCTCTACATGCTTTGGTTCTAGGCACTTGTTACTGGCAATTGACGTCCCTACTGGACAACAATATGCTAACATTTAGGCCTGTATGAAATATACTTAATATACTTACATATATTGGCAGCAAAGGAAATAAAGACACTTCATCCTGTAACCTCTTATGAAGTCATACAAGCTGTTTTCATTTTCTGTTTTCACAGTGCACTTATTTAAAACCTTGGACATCTGTCACACAAAGTAAATGACTTATAAAAAGCCGATGAGATTTTTTTTCTGCTATGTGTTACGTTACAGACTGTGCACAGTGCACATGGGTACAACTGGAATTGCTGGTAGTGGACACCCAGTGGGGTTAGTGGTAATTATCCATGACCTCATACATCCTTTTCACACTGCTAAAGAAGGGCACGCAGCAAAACTATTCTTCACAGTGAGAGTCATCATACCAGTGTGCTTGCAAGCAAATTGTTTGCATTATAGAATGATCCCTCTGAATGTACATTGCCTCAAGAACGTTTTTAAAGCCACTTATTCTTGCCAGAGATGACTGTTGTTGTCATTCTCCCATGTATTCTTCTTGCTGCTAAGTGATATTGCCAGCAGAAAACCAGTCATGAAGCCTATACTATAATACATGACAAAATATATTTGACATTGTCATTGGCATTATCTCTTCTGACAACAGCCAAATTATGCTAGTGTGTTTATGTCAATAGCTGCATGGAACCTTTGGTACCATCTCTCTCGCTACATAGCTGGCTGATAGAACAACTCACCACCTGAGCAAAATCTTTTTCATACGTGCCAACTAATTATGCCATGTCATCAGCCCAAATGGCAGCAAACTATGCTTCTGGTTCTGGAGGGAGGGTTCCCTACTCCAGAGCAAACTGTGTTGGAAAGAAGAGCTGATGATAGTGGCCTCAGAGCCAGCATACTTCTGACATGGATCCCCTGGACTAAGAAATTAAAAACTCTTCCATCGTATGTTACTCCTCCCAATATAATGTCACATTTCTACTTCTGTTACTCACTCTGAGTTAGTCAGCCTGTGACAGAAAATTGAATATGGCACTGGATTTCAAAAAGGATGGAAAACAAAGCTTTTTGAAGTCTTGAAATCTGTTTTTTTTTTCTGATGCTGAATGAAATTGAGTGAATAAAAGCCATAAACAAATGCAGGGGGTGGGGGGAAGGAATTATGGAAAAGTAAAAGAAAGTTATTCAAGAATAGCAGATTTTTTTGAATATGGCACTGGATTTCAGAAAGGATGGAAAACAAAGCTTTTTGAAGTCTTGAAATCTGTTTTTTTTTTCTGATGCTGAATGAAATTGAGTGAATAAAAGCCATAAACAAATGCAGGGGGTGGGGGGAAGGAATTATGGAAAAGTAAAAGAAAGTTATTCAAGAATAGCAGATTTTCTGGAGTCACAGCACTCACCTGAGGTGGGAAAGATCCCTCTCTAGTAAAATATCTTAGAGCAATTGTAGAGACAGTTACGCTGTTGATTAGGAGCTCTTGGCTGTGTTGGTTACTTCTGTAGACTCTGATGCATTCATCTGCCTGAGTCACTGTGTAGTCCCTAAGCAGGAAGTAAACAGCATTTTATTGCATTCATGCTCCTTGTTCCTCTTTTTCTTAATTTAATTTTCATTTCCTCCCACTACTAAATCACCTTGCACTAAGTAAAGCTGCTCTCAGCCTAACGGGACACAAGATAGTTCTTCAGAGCTATGTCCTGAAAGTCTTGGTGTAGGACAAAGGCTCTATTCCCTTCCTATCAGCTGCCCCTTTTCCCACTTCTGTGTTCTCCCTTCCACTCTTTCTCTGCATACAAATCTTCAGTGCTTCAATGTCACAGGTCACCAGCATCCAAGGCCCTATGCCAAGCAGAGTATGATGCTGGTGGTGGGAGTGGGGGTTTCTTCTTGCTCACCCCATGGGGCTATTGTTTTGTATCTTCTATCACAATGTGCTGCTTCTCTTATTTTCTACTGGAAATGTGAGATTTCATATACATGAAATTTCATATATGCTGGATACTTCTTCCTTGTTTTCTTTGTCACCACTTAGCCAGTCCTCAGGACTGCTCTTTACTACCAGTGGCTAACCACCGATGATTTGTTTACAGCAGGTTACTTCTATGCCTGTATTCCTCCACTCTCTGTCCCTCTTGGCAAAGGCTTCTGCTACAGTACCATTCCTTTACAGCACATCATTTTGCTAGGGTCACAAATATTTTATTCTACGTAAAGGAACAGCTTGTTAAATACTACTTGTATGAAAATTATGGTTATACCAGATGATTATATAAAGCTAAGCAAAAGTAAAACAAATTAGACAGCAGCTGCGTTCATTAGGAAGCTGCTGGTAACAGCTAAAGCAAGTCAAAGCAAAGGTGCATGCAGCCCAGGACAAAGCCATGTAAAGCCTGACAAGTCCAGGGGCCTGGTGGGGTTAGTGAAGCTCCTGGTGTGTTGCTGGCAATGATAATTTGTATCTGTTGAGTTACAGGGCTGCTTGTAGCTGCTCAGGACACTGACTTTTGGTCATCTTAAAGAGTGAAAACTCTGACAAATTTCATCTGAGTGCATAATTTCCAGCAGTGTTTAAGATCAGGAGTGACTTGTGATCAGCGCCTCAGCCACCGCAGTGTCTCAGGTTCCCATCAGGCCTCCACTGGAGCGAGGTGGGCACTGCCCTCAGCCTGCCACAGCCGAGCTCCGCTGTGGGAAAAGGCTGCTCTCTCCCTGCTGGGGCACAGTGATGAGCCAGACACCGTGAGTTCCATGTGCTGCTCCATCCATCTATGAGGATCCTGCCTGACATCTTAACTTTTGCATTCCTTCTCACTGGGATCCCTCACTGCTGCTCAGCAGCACCACTGGAGGCCTTACTAGCAAGCCTCCTAACTTGGGATATTGCTCTCTGCTTGACTAAATTCAGCAGGTATCTGAGAATTTTATCCTAGAGGATTACTTGACAAATGATAGCTCTGTCTCTATTCTGCAGCAATTCCTTCAGAAGCCTACAGGATCTGGATGCAAATTTCTGATGAGGACACTTTGTAGAATAGCCTCAGTGATATTGTTCAGTGTTAGCACCAATTTGTGGCTTATTTTTGCAGCAACTGTGGATGGAAGAGGGATTAAATAGATTTTACCTTCAAATGTAATTTGATTTGCTACTGTATATGAAAGCCATATTTCTTTTTCGCCGTATGCGTACACTTCTATTTTTTTCTGCAGGAATACCTGCAACTGGCATATGCTTTTTGCTGTAGAAGTCAGATGGTTTTTATCCGTCTTATCTTTTTCAATGAGAAAATACAAAATCAAATTGAAACAGCAGGCAAAGTAGTATATATATGCACAAAGCAACATGCAGTCATGCCTCCTCCAGGCTGGAGCTGTCGTCACTTACAATAAAGCCAACAGCCTGCCTGTGCAAAATGTGCCAATAACCCATCTTTCTCTTCAGTTCATACAGAGCTTTGCATGAGGTGTGATCCAAGGGAAGTACTGGTTTTGGGAGAGAGCCAATATCAGAGAATATTTTCCTCTCCATCTGATGTGAAAGTGTCTCATTATGGTGCTGCAAATCCTAATGGTTCTGGCTGACAGCTAGTCCAGATGTCTGAGGTCACGCGTACCACCACACCACCAACTGCATCTCAAAGAGACACGTGAAAGCCAGTGCTTCACACACATCAGAAGTCTGTAAGGCTGAAAAAATATTCTCCATGTGGCACAAGGTGGTTTGGTGCCGAGTAGTTTAAAAGCCTTCCAAAACATATGTGTTTACTTTGCTCTGAGGCACCAAGTCCGCGTCGATCACCACAGAAATCAGAGCTATAAAGGCAATTGGTTTGAAGGGTTCAAAAAATTCTTTTTTTCCTTCTGTCTCTGAAATGGCTAGTTTTCATCTGCAAATTGTTTTACATCATGGAAGCTTGAGGGGCTGCTAAGGCAGACAATGGAGCAGAGAAATACTCTAGAGCCGGAAGCTGTGAGTAGTGGAGAAGTTGGAGCATGTCAGAGCTGCTGCTGCTGTGACCTTTTCTCCCCAAATCATGCCACTTACATACTGTTTGGTGATCTGTCATGCCCTTAGAGCTGTGGAAAAGCAAGTTCTTAATCTAAAGCATTTTTTTGCAAACAGAACATGTTTGTCATAATGCATTTTCAGCATTTATATGGAAAAAGAAGATAACATAGAAGGCATCATTCTTGAGCTATATCACCAGTTGCAGATAAGGTAAATGTCTGCTAGCAGATACCTGTTTACCTTGGTGAAATTCTGTTTTTATTGATATCAAAGCAGACTTCTGTCTGTCAAAAGCATCATTTTTTGTAACACCAGTTAGGCCTCTCAAGCACTTGTGGAATTTAACACTGATGCCTTGTTATCCTGCCACAGTGATTTGGGGCACAGAGAAACACAGGAAAATCCACCACGGTTTTGGGAATTAGGATGAGGAATAGCATGCTAATATTGGGGCCTTTCCTCCCACTGCAGGTGAGGATTTATGAGCCTGGGCAGGAGGAGAAATGAAGAACTGGAGTAGTCTGCTGCGCCATGTAGGTCAATGCAGCTCCTCAAACACATTTTCAGCAGCATTTGAGCCCTCCTCAACACCCCATGACTGCCCTTCAGAAATACCATTCCTTTATGTCACCATGCAGTGGGAGCCCACTCTCCCACTACCCTGACATCACTCCCACCTCTGGCTCTGTGTGGCTTCCCCAGAATTGCCCAGCTCACAGCAGGGCTCAGATCCAGCAGGGAACAGTGCCCTGGAGCTCCTGCATGAGAGTTCCAGGAGCAGCTTTGTATCTTTCCATGTGCATGGAGGTCCTTCTCTGGTTACCCATTTGTTTCTGTAGAAAAGCTTGGTAATACTTTAGATCTCTCAGTGACTAAGCCTACTCCTGGTCCCTCACCCACTCATTATACATTTGGCATCATTAGTTGCACTGGTGCTAACCATGCTGAGGCTCTGGAGGAGCTGGGCAGCTGTGGTCACTTGCATAATGCATGATGTGCCTGCAGTAGCACTGTACTCCTTTGCTCTCTCACAACAATAGAAAGGATGTCTGCGTTTCATTTTTCCCCCCTTTCCCTCTCTTCACCTGGTCTTATTAGCCTCTCTGGGGGTCACCATTACTAGGCAGGACTCCCTCAAAGTACACAGCCCCACACTCCTCACCCACTGCTGTTTGCTGTACTGCCAGTGCCTGAGGCTATCCTGAGGACTAGTTCTCTGACAGAGTGTCTGATGCAGTTCTCTGCATTTCCTTCTCATTTCAAAAAATAAACCTGCCGTCTGCTATCTTTTTTCAGGTGTACCCACGACCTCCTTTTGCTATTTTCACATTAAACGGACCCTTTTAAGAGACTGACTTTTAAGAAAGAACATTAACAAAGATTGTTTTAATTTATTTTTTAGCACCTGTGGTACTGCTGCCACCTGTGGCCACCTCTAGGGCTGCCCTCTCTCCAAGCCCAGGGCCTGAGGCACCTGGCTGCCATGGTCAGTAAGGCTATATTTAATTTTCAAAAAGACCATTGTTGCTGTTCTGGCACCACCAGGGATGGTCTTCTCTGTTGTTACAACTGTTCAGCCTTTCAAAGGTTGTTTTTAGGATGCTAACCTTTGAGATGAACCCTCACACTTAATCTCAGCAGGTACTTAAATGACTGTTGGGAATAATCAGGTGTCCCAGTGACCTTGGAGCACAAAACTGCTTTGAAAAGTTCATCTGGCTTTTTTTTTTTCTTTCTCTCACACCCAATTTTAAAGGCACAGAAAGGCACAGGATTTCATGTCTGGGCATAGAGCGGCGATAGGGGATACAACATCATAAAGTCACCCCAAGACATTAGGTCTATGAAATTTTAAAGTGAACCACATTTCTCAGCTACATCTCTCTTGCATATATACGTATGTATGTGCATACACTTCAATAGATGGGAAGGTGTTGATGGGGCAAGATGTATGTCCTTGAACATCTGACGGTCAATTACGTTATTGCATCAAAACCAACACAGTTGACTTAAGTCCTGTCAAGCCAAGGAAAATTACTGAAGGCAAATGAATGAAATGAGGAAATAAAGGTTAAAATGTATTAATGACAAAACTCAAGCTGGTCTCACAATGGAGTAGCTCTACTGGCTTCAGACACTCTCAAATTTATATTTCTATGAATTCAAAACAGATGAAAACAAAATATTAATCAAAATTTATCCCATCTTGTGCCATTGGGAGATATTTTAAAACTTCCTTTGTTGTTCAAAGAGGGAGGCTCTGGTTCTCATTGGTACAGTGGAAGACTTTATGGTGCTATCTGACACTATATTTACATTTAAGAAGGGTGTAGCATTCCAAACCAGGTACCTCACAATACATTCTTTCTGCACAAATGGCTCTCTGAATGCCATTTAAGGTTAGAATCACCTAACAAATACTGTGCATGTTCTGAAATAGTTTTGAGAGAACAACTCCAAATGTCAATAATAATTTTTTTTTTCTTGTTGCAGCATTTCCATGTAAATTCCAGTGATACCCAGCGCTAAGCACGCTTTTGACATTCTACCTTATCAGATCTGTACAATATGATAGCTGAGGATACAACAATGTCCATAGCACATTTTTTCTTAACTTCTTTTTTTTTTTAGAATTGTGTTCCCATTATTCTTTTTATTTGTTCTTGTAGCCTGCAGCTGATGTCAAACTTCATCCCTATTGCCAGTAACTACTTTTGTTAGTCATTTCACATTTCTGCAGAGCATGTTTGTATAATATAAATAGTAAAAGACAATGTGAAAAATAAGGAGAATGAAGAAATAAATGAACACAAAGAAATAAAATTGCATTCATTCTGCTCTGCCAGTGTTGTTAATTCACAAATACTTAGGCCTTCCCCTTTTTTATGGAAATGTTTATAAAATCTCAAAAGTTCAGAAATCTAATATAAAATGCTTTTGTCAATTTGTATATTTGTTATCTCCCTCTTTGTAAGTTTTCTTTGTTCAGTCTGTAAACAGAAAGAGTATTCAGTGGAAGAAAAGCAATCAAACCCAGCATAATGTTAAGAATCCAAATGTGGCATATCTCTGAGTTGGTGCTGCATACAATTGTTGATGATAAATTAATTCCGAAATAAAGTGTAGTTTCACTGTTTGAGACCATATTCCCACTGTAAGGGTTCTGCATTCCCACATTCTCCCTTTTATTCCCACCAGCAATCATGAAGCTGTTCAGTGTATGAGATTCAGTAGTAGACCCATGACACAGAGGGTCATTTTTTTTAGGACTGGTTGTGAGCAAGATCAAGGAACTGAGCTGAACTAACACCTGTCAGCATGGTGTGGGGCAGATATGGTGATGGAAACCAGGGTCCTGTTTCAGTAGTAGCATAAGCTTTAGTATTTTTACATGAGCTACTTGTAAAACCTCATACTGAAAAAAAAATGTTAGGCCCATATTTCAATCTGAGCAGTACTCCCATTAATTTCTGAGAAACCATTTTGGCATCCAGTGAGGTTACAGTGTTGATTACACTCTTGTCCTTTTTTTTTCCCAAGTCAAAAGTCTACCCATATCTTTTCTAACACAGTTTACTACTATGCCCATTTCACGGCTGTAAGTATCATCCAGTTTTGCCCCTGCTCTTTTATGTGACAGCAAAACTGCACATGAGCCTATCTGGTATCACTGATTCTTTACAAATTCCTTTCATCCCTCCTCTAAAGCCTTTTGTCTCATTTAAATATTCGAGTTCGAGGACCATGCAGCTATTTTATCAAAATGCTTTGTTTTGTCTAGTGTGATTTGTTGACAAGAAGTTTAGACTTCACCATCTCTTCTTACCAAGATTTTGCTAAGCTTTAAAATTGTTATTCAGTGAAGTGAAGTGGTAAATCTGTCCACATCCATGGTGTTCAGACCACTGACTGGAACATTTTTGACTGACATTATTAAAAAGAAATATAACCCCAATCTCTTATTTTCAGTTTTCTGTGTCTTCAGTGATGTATGAAATTTCTTTTAGGTTATTACAAATCTTTATCAATTTTTTTTCTTCAGTTCTCATAGTAATGCAGACCTTGTATTATGATTTTCACTAGTGAGAGAGCATGACTTGAAGTTCAAATGGGCAGAAGTCTTCGCATGGAAAAAATATATATTATCTGCAGTGGGACTTTACCTACTTGGTCACATCAGTATCAAAAGGGTGGGTTACAGTGGAAATTTGGTTTTAAAGTCTTCAAGATGACATGCCAGCTACTGTATTCTGATTTTTATGGAACTATGTTTACCAGAAGTTTTTCTGTGTTTTCTAAACACATGATATCTATTCTTCTTTAAGATATCACAGTAGCACGTTAGCCTTAGAAAATCCTAAACCAGCTGTTCTTAGCTGGGCAAGAGGAATGATATCCTCACTCTAACTAAGTCTTCTGAGAAATGGGAAAAAATGGAACAAGGATTTATAACTACTATTGGGAAAGGAAACAGAGGATTGATATTAGCAGTTTTTAGATGCAGTGCTTTAAGCACTCATTCCTCTTTTTCCTTGTTACTCAGCCACTTCTACCAAGATCTGCATGACTGATATTGGCCATGGAAAACAGAATTTCTCCTCAGTTGGAACATTGCACGTGGCATGGCAGCTAACTCGTGGTCCAAAAGATTGCCAAATCTTGTGATTACCAACTGATCATGCTGGTGTGAAAGGCAAATGTTGTTCATTGCATGAATTTAGGAAAAGCGAGGATGCAGTCAAAGACTTTGTTGTCTTCTCTCTACGAAGGCAATGTAGGAATGAATATTATCTATGACTGAATTAGGTGAACAATTTTTAGTGGAGTATTTAACCAGTCATTCATCTTTCCCTTTTATTTACAGTAAATAAATGTACATTTAACTGTGTGCTGCTGAAGGTCACTTTAACATGTAACCAGGTTCTTTTCCTTCCCCATTCACTTCATTATTGCATACCTGTCAGGATTTTTATGAACTGGAGATTTTTTTCAAAGTATTAATCTACATATTAACTTAAGGATTTAATGAAGACAAAATATGCATGAGCAAGTTACCATTTTCAAGCAGAACTTTGCACACTAGGTTCAGCAGATGCTATGAAAAATAAACCACGGTACCTGTCAGGTAGTCTAGAGAAGTTAACATGATGGGAATAAAAAGCTGCATCTCCCAGGAGGAGCAGTGACAGTGAAAGCAGCTGAACTCTGAACTACACCAGAAACCCCAAGAAAAACACCCAAGAAAACCCCAGCTGTATACAGTTCAGTAGACTCAAAGTGTTTCAAGGAACCTTCTGGTCATTTTTATGAATGTATTTTTTAAATTCTGTATTATTTTATGCAGTCTATTTCATGAAGACTTTTAAGTTCTAATTCAAAATTAGAAAAGATGTTAAGCCACCAGTATTTCACAAGCATGTATGTTTCAGCTGTCACTCAATTTTTCCCTCCATAATTTAGGTCCTTAATTAGTTGCTGTAACTAAGACCATTCTGCCATTTTAAGCATGGCTTATGGCACTAGTTTGACATACATAAGACATCCTTTAAAATACTGGGCACATTGTGACTTCTCACTGTCTTATTGGAGAAAGATATTTGATTCAGTTGCTTACACTGGAGTATTTTAGATGTCCTAAAGTTTCTGGAAGACATCCACCGCAACATAGGACCCATTAGAGACTGGCAATCACCTGGAACAGTTGCTAGAGGCTAGTGGGAATGCTTAGAGGCATCTCAAAAGAACCCCATGCGTGACATTGATAAAACGTTACCTCTGGACAGCAGAACTGAGTTCATGGGACTTGCAACACCTAGTTTTAGACTCCCAGCATAGATGCCCATGGTAAGAGTATGGTCTCAACCCCCTAGGGCACTACTGGAATGCCTAAATGTAAGTTTCAGATATCTCATGGAAATTGAGACATCTTCCTGGCACTTGCAGGCTTGACAAAGCCTCTATGGGACATCCATGTTCCTCCACGGGAGCTAAAGGATATGCAGGTTGCTTTGGAGCAGACAAAATGGTTAAAGTAGTGGCATTAGGCAGCCAAATCCCACCTCTTGTGCAACAGAGGAAAAAAGACATGGCTCGACTCTAGATATGGAATCTGAGAAACTATTTGAGATGTGTTCAGGGAACTCAGCTTGTGTCTAGCTGCTTATCCTGAAGACATATTTTTGCTATAATTTGTCATGAATTAGTGGTTTAGGCTGCTCATGAAATGACCAGCCAAAGTATTGGCAAAAGCATTTTTAATACTAAAGTACAAATCTTGTTAGCAAGGTTCATTCTACTACTTACTAGTTGCTTAAAGCACACAGAGAGAAACTGGACTAAAATCTAAAATCTAAAATCAATCAAGCTGAAACTAAAATTAACCTAAAATTATCTACATGGAGGCTAGGGATGGAAAAAAAGGCTAAGGATAGGAAAGGTAAGGATAAAAATTAATAAGGGAGACCCTCTCATTGAGACACAAGGTTCAGCATGGACCCCCTTGCCAAATTTAGCCCCAGACTTGACCAAAGGTTTAGGCCTAAAAGTTTCAACCATACTTTAACTTAACAGCACTTACTTAACAACTTAATTTTAAAAAATTAACAAAATATTCGACAGAATTTACTATAAGCATGATAATGCTTATGTAAGCTTGCTTTTAGACTCAACTTACTTAGGAATCTAATGCACTTGAGAATCTAAGAGAGCAAAATCCATAGTACATTTGCTACAG
>WEIT01014690.1:13104-61330 GCA_013389985.1 Dryoscopus gambensis
CCACAACAGGTCCTTGATAGCCCGTTGAACAGAGATAGCTCCCAGAGATAGTTATCAAGGATGAGTCATGGTAGGGGATAATGAGCACAGCCCCACCTGCTTTAACAGCTTGTGAAGATGATAACAGAACACATACTTCTGGTTACATCTTATATTGTAACCTAAGACAGAAGATCTTGATGGTACTATAGCATGGCATACTATGACATAAGAGACAGTGAGAAAAGGAACGTGTATCACATTTCATGGTCTACATGTTTCTGCTCATGATGTGCTTTGAGCCTGGTTGTAGCTCAGCATGTCTCCAACAGGCTTAAGAAAAACCTGCCCTGGGATAAAAACACTGTGGGCTGGGCTGTTACATTCTTGACCTTACACTTCCCTTAGCTCTTTCATCTGCTTAGATTGGTAGAAGCACTCTGTGTATACCTGAACTATTCCTAGTAATAAAGATTGAGTTTCTGACCTGGTCTGAATGAATGCTTAAAAAGTACGAATTTTAATCATGTTTGTATTCCACAAAAAATACAGATTCCATTCTCAGCTAACAGGAACATACATGCTGAGTCTGCTCAAGTATTGTGGCTAAACTTTTGGCTAGTGCACTAATGCTCCACAGACTTTGTACTATGTGAGTATTCAGGTTAGTAAAGGAACAAATTTCCATATTCCTGCCTCTGGTACACCAGTCACTTTATGCTCCAGCTGGTATGTGACAGCCAGCACAGAAGAAGTGGAAACTGCTTCCTGAAAAAAGGCTTAAAGGACTTTATGTAGCACAGTTCTTTGAAGTGTTTCCTTTGTGTCGGCTCTGCATGTGCAGAACATGACAAAACATTTCACCTACCTGGTACAGCTGAGCACCTGAATGCAACACTGTAGGAAAGCACCTTCGCCCCATCATTTTAAACTAACAAGACCCTAGGCCATAGACTCATTTACATATCAAGGCAGCTGGCATTTCATAGAGAGAGCCCTTGCTCACCTACAAATCTGGGATAAAGATAATAGTTAAAATGTATGAGGATGTTTGATCTAATGTAAAGGACAAATATATCAATATAGCAGAGGTGACTTGATAAACTCTGCCTGAGGTTGCAGAATGGCTGACCTCCATTCTCCTATGGTCCTACGTTATGAATGTCTTTTAACTGTAATTAACATAGATTAATATTTTCTTTCTTCTGTTGCCACAACATCATTCTTATTTCCAAAATGATGCAATGACAGAGACATTTTTATGTTATCAATAGATATGGCTTCAAGAATAAGATTTATTTTAATAATTTATTAATCAACTGATAGCATTCTAGATAGAAGATGCTATTTTTTAAATTAATCCATTATCTGAATATATTTTCTGTTGTTCAGCATCACATAATTAATTATAAAGTATCAAATGGTAATTTTGTGTTTTATCATTAAAAATAATGCTATACATTGCAGTTTTATCCCTGATAATATGGTAATATATTATCCTTTCCATTTTACTGCATACCTGTCCAATTTTATTAGCATGATACTTAGTAATTTAGATACAACTAGTTTGAAGTGATATTGTGACTTGATTATACTTTTGCATGTGCTCTAATGCCTTCCAGCTGGACGGTTGTCTCTTCATGTGTAACATCATGTTGCAAGGATCTAATACTGGATTGCCTATGACCATCTGCAGCGTCTCCTTTCTCTTGAAAAAAAACTCATGCAGCAGGAAACTACTCAAAGGTATCTCAACAGATTTTCTATATTCTTTCAGGAATGAACAATTTTATATTACTATTTCATATTTTTGTTTGTATTATAAGTTCATTTTTTAGTTTATATTATTAGTATCAATGATAGCAGCTCACTAGGATCAGCAGGCATGCACCCAGGCAGCATGGAAGCTTGAACTATTTATGTAGATCATACAAACATTATAAGCATGAAAAGTATATTTAGGAGAGGCTTTTTATTTCATACTTTATAGTGTTACAGTAGTGCTATGGCTGCAATGTTTTCTAAACATTATCTGATATTTCAACTGTAATAAATGAAGACCAGAAATGCAGGCACTGGTTTTGCATGTTTGTTCCAGGATCAGTTTCATCAGAACTTGTGAAGCGAAAAATCGCCTCAATAGTCTTGCTACATATCCTTTTCCCTGACCCAGCAACTGTGCTAGATGACTTTTAACTACAAAGATTACTTAAACTGTGTGATCACTACTAATATTTTCCCCCGGATCATCACTCCTTTCTCCTTGGAAATACAATTTTCATTTGGCTATATTTTCAAAGACATTTTGTTCTATACATAAGAGTTTGGGAAAGATGTCTGTGTAAAGCATAGCAATTTTGTTTAATTCTGTCCACCTCTTTCTTTATTTAGAATGTGTTAATTCACTGAGAATTTGAAAGGTAAATTGTATACCCATGGTGTATTGTTGAGCCACTGGGAAGTCAGAATGTTTTTCTGATATCTCTGATGCAGGATGTCTTTTGCCTGTCCTTTGCCATTATTTAGCTTTCCATTACAATTTACATTATCTGTAAACATCATTAGATAGTAGTCTGATGTCTAGATAATCGATACAACCACTGAACATTATCAGATACAATGCCAATATTAGAGCTGGTAGGGTATTGTGTGAACTATTGTGTTCACTAACAGATTTTCAAACTCTTTGAGCATATTATTCATTGATATTTACATTAATTCTTAATCAACATAAAATGCAAATATAATACTGAGTGTATTCCAAAAGTTCTAGTGTATTATATCTTTTCAGTTACCAATTTTTTACCTTCTTATATAATCAAATCAGTTGTGTTTTACAAGATCCACAACAAATACCATTCAAATTGCACTCTTCTTTCAATTTTTTAGTAATCTAATCCTGTAAGAATTTTCCTGTATCTCTCTCAGGATTTAAGTTAAACTAGTCAACTTCTACCTAGTCATCCTTCTTTACCTTTTCTGGGTATTGACACAGCTCTTTGTCTTCTGCTAACACCAGTGGGTCAGAGTTCTCCTAAGGATTGTATCATTAAAATTTTTTGAGACAACAAATTAAAAACTTTGCATTAGTGACTCTTTTTAGCTTTTTCACTGACTTAGTGAATGATCGGCAACTAATGGAAGGATTTTTGTTGGTTTTTTAATGCAAAATCAGGATATTGACCCTCTGATCATACACCAGTGATAAACTCTTGCACATGATGGAGAAGTGTAGGAAACCCACCTGATGTGTGTCACATTGTGGGAATCTGGGTGGGTAAAATCTCAGGTCTCTAACTGGAGAAAGGAAGACCTAATTATGTTACCATTAAAAATGGGTAAAGGGACAAAAAATTTTTTCAAGATTTGTCCTAAGACATCACTTCCACCACTTCCAGGAGTTTTCCATTGCTCTGACATCATAGCAGTGCATGCACTGGTTTTTCCATGTTTATGTTCTTCCTGTTTTAAAAGGACATGGAAAAGGATACAAATAACATGCTACTACTAGCAGTAAAATATTGTATACCTATTATAGTTAAAGAGGTAATGGGATTATTATGATTGTCAACGTTTTTTATTTACTACATAGCTGATATTTATTTCCCTCTAGACCATTTGATTTGAACTTTTAGTTGTTGCTTTTATCTCACTATGAACTTAAATGAATGTTTGGATAAACTGTACTCCTCAATTCTGCAATCCTGTCTTTCTTCTTCAAGTGCTACCCATTTATATTCAAATGTTTTTCTATCTGCATTTTTCTTTCTAGCAAATTTTCCTTGTAATTTGTCTTGGCTTTGAGAAGTGCTATTGAAAGGCATTTAAAGAGCAATGCAAACATCAGGCACAGTCAACATGTGTTTAAAAAGGGGAAATCCTGTATAAGTAATTTTCTGTCCTTCTACAATAAGGTTACCTGCCTAGTGACACCAGGGTCAGTATGAGCCAGTGGTGTGGCCTGGCAGCCAAGAGGGCAACATCCATCATGAGGTGCATCAAACAGTGCAAAAAAACCAGCTGGTCAAAAGAGGTGACTATCCCTTTCATATAAGTATTTTAAATATGAAATTCACAAAACTCACAGTAACAAAACTCTAGTTTTGCATATTGAAAGAAATCCTAAGAGTCAAAGAAAAAGACTGAATTAATGTCAATAAGAATAATAAAAAAGCTGATCAAATAAAAAAGGGCTAAACTAAAACAATGTATCATAAATGAGAGAATGGGGGAACCAAAATCAATGCACCTAAAGTAATACGTTGAAATTTTCCCTAGAATGCACTTTCAGTAAAATAGTAAGCAGCTGAGCTTTTTCATCTATACTTCATCTAATACTTTTATGAAGTATTAAAAGTGTCTTCATGGGTAAATCTGGCAACAAACCTGTCCTTTCATTCTCCATTCACTCAGCCACCTTGGTTGTTTGATCTTTAGCATAAAACATCCTGAATGAAAGCAAAGGTGCACTATTCATACTATATTTCTATCTTCACTGTTTTTGGCAAATCTTGGACATAATCTGTAGTATAAAAATTGGTTGCATAATGTTGCAAACATTTTTACCTTCTTTCTTTTTCTACCTTATTGTTTTTTTCTTCTCTATCGCTGTCTTTTTTGCTTTTATCTTTTGATAAAGAAAGCCAGTTTAGTGAACGAAGACTATCACATTGCTGCTGTGAGCCACAGGGAAAGAACAGCTAAAAGCAATCTCTTAAATCACTCGATGCTCTACAAGTTTGCAGGGTCTTAAAGAGCAGCTGAGACTGCCTGTTGTGTGTGCTGTTTTCCTCCCTAGCCTTTTGTGTAATTTGGCTTATTCAGTCTTGAGTGAAGATCTGACTTCAACAAGGACAGCAGTAAAATCTACTTTTGACCTTCTCAGTTAACCAGTGGGTATAACTGATTGTGCCTCAGGGCAGGAACCAGATGACCTTTCCAGACCTTCTCTGCTATAACATTTTAAAATTTTCACAAAGAAAGAAGTTAGTACCATCTTTATTACCATCTGAAAGACTTTCAAACAAGATGCTTTCCTTCAAAACACTTTTAGCAGCTAAGGTAAAATGAGAAAAGTGATCGTGCAAAACAAAAGCCTTTCCTGAATACTGAGCATTTAAAATACTTTGATGAATTCATGTTTTGCATCTCTAAGAAAATTAACCAGGTTTTTAATGGTGACTTTAGCTAGAAAACAAAGCAGACCAATAAATATTTTTATATATATATATGACTGTATGACTACTACCTGAAACATAAAACCACTCAGAATTCTTTTGTGTTCTATAGTGGCCTTGAATGGACTTGCAAACATGGTTTGGTGGCTAATGTAAGAAGGTCCCCTATTCTGTCCTAACAAACTGGTAGAAAAAACAAAATAAGCAGGTACTGGTATCATAGGCAACTGCACAATTTAGAGTCTTGGAGGTTTTTTTCAGTCATTCTTTTTAAAGTTTTTCCAGAATTTGAGATTATAAAATAATTGTGCAACTATGAACCACTAAAAATATAATTAATGTCTCCTGAGTGGTTTGTTCAGAAAACTTTCTGCTTGTGTAGCCAGCTTATATGCAAACAATTCTGGGTAAAAATGTATGCTTATATTTTGGATATAATATGTGCTTATCGTGTATGGCATGAAATCACCAAAGTAAAACTTCAGATCTGAACTGTTTGATGGAACTTGTAGAAGTTTTCCACTGAAAATATAGACTATTACAAAAATATTACAAAAAATATAGAATATTACAAAAAGGGAATGCACTGTAATGAAGGTTTTACATGACACATTGCAACACAAAACACAATGGAAACTGGAGAGACCAGAGATGGCAAAGTTTATTAATCCAGGAAAAGCATCAATGATAAGCATGTTTCCTTTACATGAAAATAGTATTGCATAAAGAATCTCAGTAGTAAATGGAGGGTTATGGTAGTGTGAAGGGGAAAAAGGAGATGGGCATCCATTTGCTATTCTAGGAAATTTTTTACTTTGGAATATAAACTGGAACATAAATGGAAAGGAAAGGTATAATAAGGTTCAAAGACATTATTTCAAGATGGCAACACTGAGATCTGTGGAAATTGAGGCAATGGACTGCCCTAAAAAATTTTAGAGTGTGTATTTAACTTATTATATCTTTATTGCTGAATCACTACTTTTATGCTTTTCTAAATTTTTGCAGTGTTAGCCTTCCATTTGATACAAATGTTGCCCTATCAACAGGTTATTTTTTTAACTGAGGAAGGAGCACATATTTGGGGTTTTTTCTATGTATCCCAGGTGGTTATGCAAAGTGATTAGATTCTACAAATAAAAAAAATTAAAAATAACCTCTAGGCCTAGATATTAAATCTAACTCTATAGTTTATTGTTCATTTTAGACATCCTAACTATTTCAAAACAAATCAATGTGCACAGAATAAAGAGTCATAATCTGCAGGCAAGTGCCAAATCAATTGAGGGCTACCACCCCACTAAAGTACAGTTGCATTCACATGAAATTTGCTGCTTAGGATTCCAAACACTTAAGCCTGAATTGTGTACACTGAAAAGAGATTAATCCATTCTTTTCTTGAATTTTTGAGAAGTTAATTTTTTATCTGGAATTCTATTTTACGTCTAATTCAAGCCCTCTGCATAATATCTGGTTTCCAAATACTGCATTAATTCTTCCTCAAATAATTGAAATTCACCTAAACTTTCATTGTCAGATTGCAAAGACAAAAATATTTCTACAGTATCCTGAATAAACTTAGCAAAATTTTTATACAAGATTTTGAAAAAAAATATTCATGACAGAGATCAAACTCACTTTTTCTGTCAAATGCATGCTGAAATTCTGGAATCATCAGTATACATCCATATGAAATGCTCCAGAAATATTTCTGTTTTCCTATTTGCTGTCATCTTCACTGTTGTTTGTGTGGGGCTTTTTAGCCATGCTTGATTTTTCAATGAAGAGTTTGATGTTCTATCTATAGTCATAAAAAAGTTGTTTTGATTTTTTCCCCTCAAACTGGGAGAACTACAATTCAAAACAATGAAAAATATAGTTATAAAAAATTATAACTGTGTGTTTCTCACTGAATGAAGTCTCAACAATACCTTCAAGAAGGAAAAGGGTACTTTATTTAGGTATGAAGAATTAACACTTAGCAAAGTTGAATTCATTAATCATATTGAATGGTTTCATTTGTTAGCCCATGCCTGGACTATTGCATCCAGTTTTGGACTTCCATTAGTGTCCAAGAATGAATTTGAATAAACTGGAGTGAGTTCAAAGAATGCCACCAGGATAGTGGTGGCTCTCCTGTGAGAAGCAGAGTTAAAGGCAATCTCCAAGATAGACAAAAATAAATCTATAAATAATCCTTGGGATTTTAAAAAGTCAAGCTTTTGCATGCTCAGGGAATAAATTAATTAGGCTGATTAGTTTGGGAAAATTTGAGATTTGAATTCAGAGAACAGTTTGGTTTAGAAGGGACCTTGGAGATCGTCTGGTTCCAGCCCCCCTGATGTGGGGAGGCACACCTTTCGCTAGACCAGGTTGCGCAGAGCCCCATCCAACCTGGCCTTGAACACTGCCAGGGAATGGACATCCACAATTTCACTGGGAAATCCATTCCAGTGTCTCCCTGTCCTCAGAGTGAAAAATTCCACTGGACCTGGAAGAACTCTTACTTTACTTTTAAGTAAAATGTTCCAACACGATTAGAGCATGTATTCGAAGAGGAAAACTAAATACTTGTATTAAAGAGCTTTTCAGCATGAATAATCATGTGAAGAGGGATTTAATAAGAAGATTAAAAAGATTAATAAGAGATTAAAAAGAAGTGTAAAGGGGATTCATTAAGAAGAACAGAGACAAAAAGAATAGGGAATAGGGATTCATTAGGAGAATGACAAAATTTCAGAGTTTGAAGAATTAAAAGTAAATATTTTAGAGACCTTACCCTAGTATTAGAAACAAAAACACGAACTGGGTTTTTTACGTACTAATCTTTATGCATTTTTCTTTTCATATGCAAAGAGGAGAAATTAGATAAGGAGGCTTCTCTGAACTTGGAATTAGAAAACAGCAAGGAAGATCTAGAAATGGCCACAATTTTTAATTAATCCTGTCATTAATGGATTTTGGTTTGGATTTGTGTTGTTTAGGTTTTGGTTTTTGTTGTAAGCTTTGTTGGGTTTTTTTAAATTTGAGCAATATTGTTGTGACAAGATACATTATCTCCTTCAAATGTGAAGACCATGATACAAATTCTGGTATGGAAATTTGAAGCAAAATTGTTATTTCTAAGTGTGAAATGTTTAGGGTTTGATAACATGTTCAAGTCAACTTAATGAATTAGCATATGGTTTTGCAAATCTAGTAGAAGCCATTTAAAAGTAAACTGTAAATCTGGCGGTAGTAACTTTGGAGAACAAACGTAGTATAAAGATAAAAAGCAGTGGGGAAAGCTCATGATCCAAGCAGATAATTTGATTATAATGCTATGCAAAGCATTTGAGCTGATTCTGAACAGGAACTAATTAGGGTCATAAAGATAAATTGAACTTACAGTACAACATGATTTTATCTCATACAGATTGTGTCAGCCTAAGTACCTTTTTAGATAACTGACTTCCTACAGAGGCTAATAAAGTGTAGCTAGTCTACTCAGACTTAAGATAAACATTTGATAAGATTTCTTAAAGGAAAATTAGCATTAAACATTGTGATTGCATTAACACAGGGTGTGAAAGAAATTTGTAGGAGGGACACTATCCCCAGCTATACTCAAATAGCAAGACAGGCTGAAGGAAAATCAGCACAGAAACCTCTCAAGCATCAATGTTGAACTGAACAGATATACTATATTTGTTTATGACATTGAAATGAAAACTATTTATACAGTTGAGAAACAAACTACAAGGTTCTGATCTAGCATCAAGAGGATCTGTTCATACTAAGGAAAGGAATCACACAAATGTAATGCAATTTAACACCACAATGTTCAAAGGTATATTTTCAAGAATTAATAATAAATAATTGCTACAAAAGGAAAATTGTCAATCTGATGTGAGGAAATAGGTAAAATACCTGGTGATATTTTTTGGAGTTGATTATGAGATGCAAGAATGATGTAGCCTTGAAACAAGTCTACTGCTGTTGTAGAATGCATTGAATGACACATTCTTCTAAGGGAAAGCGGAATGTGAATAACACAACACAAGGCCTCATCTGGAATATTGTGTACATCTCTAATCATTTCTCTCAGGAGTGATTAATTTAAATTGGATCAGATTTAGAGAAGAGATATGAATAAAGGAGTGGAATATTTGCTTTACAAAGAAAAGATTAAGAAGAGCTCTGTTTGCCTAGCCTAGCTGGGGAAGGTTAAGAGGGGTATAATGAATTTTTATAACTACATTGAGAGGAGATATATCAAGGAAAGAAAAAGCCTTTAATTTTAAGAATAATATTAGTACATGATAAATGGCTACGAATAAGTTTAGACTGGATATTATATAAGATTTCAGATTATTTGGCGAGTGAACTTCTGAAATAACCACCTGAATCTCCTGTTGAGGCACAGAATCAAAATTGCTTTAAAGTGCAGTTTGTTAAGCCTATAGAGGCATTGGAAAAAAAATTCCCATAGACAGAAATACATTGTGAAATTTTGGTGTACTGCCTCTGTGCAGTTTGAAAATATAATGGAATGATGCTGGGATTTTTTGTTGTTATTTTTGAGATTTTTTTGCAAGCCATATGTGTTTTATTGCATTAGGTAGAGTTCACTGCCTGAATCAGCTGCCTGTTTACACTGTGGATTAAATTGATTGTCCAGCCTGGAGTCATGATGCTTTTTTTTTTTGAGACTGGATAGTCAATGGCTGGTAAGGATTCTTTTGTTTATTCTTGATTGTTGGGAAAGATTTAGTTTTAGTAATAGTTTAAGTTAAACTATTATGAATTATATTCATAAATACCTGAATTGACCTAATTTAGCCTTCGTTCCCCTTTCTGTATCTCATTGGAGATGTAGGATTTAGTGGTCTTCTACAATATATTTTGTATTTATTTAAGGTATTGAGGCTTTGGGCTGCTGGTGGTGTTGCTTTATGGTGTAATTGTTTTGTGGGCCCTTCCACACTCAGCATCTAAAGTATATTCGTTTTACCTAATTTTAAGCATCTTTATGTCTGAGCAACTCAATCTTGAAATCTTGACTGTTTTTAGTCAGTAGGAAGAAGCCAACAGAAACCTCCAGACAGTGTTTTATATGATTTAATGTATCCATATAGTCACCTTCTAGACAATTTGAGCAAAGAGCTTCTTTTATTATTCTGTGCTTGAAATATCAGAAGACAAGGCTGGAGAACCCAGGAGGTTCTCTCCACAGCTATTGTGCTGCATTCTTAAGCAATGGAATAGTAACATGCCCTTTGTTTCAGAAGAGTAGAAAGAACTTGATTATTAGCTCATGTAGCATGGTGTAAGAGACTGTGGAGGTGGCCAATATTGGAAAAGTCTCTGGTGTTTGAATAAAAGCAGAAAAGTAGAGCATTGGAATGTCTGTAGCTCTCTGTTGTGTATTGTTCATATTTTTGATTTTTTACTATCACTAAACTTAATCTCATAGTAACTTAGGTCTTTTTTTCACAGTCCTTTTAATTGATTATGTAGCATAACCCTGAAAAAGGTAGAAGAGAAAGGAGGGCTGCCTGCAGTCATAGAAACCGAGCCTTGCCCGATTAGGCGGTATACTTGACTTTATTTTTATCTGTCCCAGTCTAGTAACTATTTTCGCTGTTCAGTAATTTCAGGCAAGGGACAAAATGTCTAAAGATTCGAAATTTCTATGAATATTAAGAAAACCAGATAAGATAGGACATGCGATAAAAATCCAAATCAGTGTCTTTAATTAGAAAGTCAATTGTAACTCATCCTCTTATCTATTTCATAAGACAGCCTCAATACTTTCAGTATGTATCGCTTATTGTATTTCTATGTACTGGGTCTGGATGGGATAAAGTTCTGACTTAAATTTCTTCAGGTCAGCCTGTATGATGATTTGTGTTCAATGTATAGCTAAACCAGGGTTGATAACACACATCAATATTTAGGCTACTGCTGAGAAGTGCTTGCACAATATCAAGACCTTGTCCTACCTCCCACTCACTTGCTCCCAACGTCAGTAAAGTGGAGGTGGCCAAGAGACTAGAAGTGGACATGGTCAAGGCAGCTGACCCAAACTGACAAGAGGGATGTGCAATATTACATGATGTTGCACTCAGCAATAAAAACTCAGGGAAAGTAGGTTGAAGATGGGAGATTCACACTTATGGCATTATCTTACCAAGCAACTGCTATGCATTAGGAAGCCCCACTTTCCAGTAGTTGTACTTCTGCCTGCTGATGGGCAGAACCGAATTAATTTCTCTTTGTTTTGCTTGCAAGCACAGCTTTTGCTTTTATTATGAAAATGTCATTACCTTAATCCATGAGTTTCAACTTTCTTCTATTTTTCTCTCCATCACCAGTAAGAGGGCAGTCAGCAAAAAGGAGGTTAGGAGTTTGATTCACCAGGGTCAATCCATCAGATCCTAAAAGTGAATGTATTCCTCTGTATGTGAATGTATCAACTATAGCTTAATATTGACAAACTGATGGGATGCATGAAATGGAGACCTGGAGGGAAGAGCAAACTGCCAGTGAGAGAGAGAGAGACAAAGAGAGAGGTGAGAGTATTGGAGGAGAGAATATCAATTCCCTGTCAATAAACTGACTCAGATACACAAATGTTATTACTTATTTATCTACCCAGTGGAAACTGTGTTTTAGTGAATAACTTCAGTCAAACAGCACAACCTTGAGAAAACAGGGAAAACAGATTCTAATTTTGTGTACACTTGTAGTTATTAATGGGACTGATATCAGAATAAATTCAATCTTCAAAATTGTAGGAATAGTTATTTGTTTTCCAGTCCATTTAACAAATGTTTGCATTAAACCCAACAAAAAAACGAAAAGAAAGACTGGATACATCAAAATATTTCTAAACGACTTAGATAGTTTCATTAATCATATTTACTTCCATTTTATACTAAAAAAAAAAATAGTCTTGTGGTAGAAATGCACACCACAAATATTTATTTACTTGAAAAGGATGATTCTCTCTAAGTTCCCTGAAGTCAGAAAGAAGATGATATTTTGAAACTTAGAGAAAACATATCTGCTAAGAACACAAAAACAAACCAAAGAGACTCTTGAAGAAAGCCATCAGCCCCAGAAAAGATGCTCTCCCTTACAGCATGTCCTGCAGGGAAGGGATGACATTACCATGAGTCAAGACCTACAAAGTATTTCTTATACAAATAAAGAACTATATCCTAAACCAATAAGATATCACCACAGATTAAAATTGAAAAGATAGGTTAAAAGATCATACATTAAAAATATCATCCCATTAGGCACTGTAACTTCACAGTACTCAACTGAGTGTAAAAGATTTGAGCCTTACTTTCCACTGTCTTGTTTTTGGAGTTTAATCAAATCATTTATATCCTTTTAAATAGTTTTAGCTGTGTGAATTATTGTTTGGCTTGTAGCTAATCCATTCATCTGTATAAAAACAAAATAATGTAATTCAATTGAACAGCAGTATTTGTGATCATCAGTAACCAAGAATTTATGAACACAAACACATGAAGAATCTAAAGAATGCTCTAAATCTGTCTCCTAATTTTCCAGAGTTGCACTTACTTGAACAGCAATCTGGATATTATTTGGCAGCAGCAAGTTATTACAAAGTCTTTCATTAAGCTTCCAATTAAAGAAAGTGATCCTTATAATATACTGCAAATTAAATGTTGGTAAAAGTGTGCTAAGTTTCTATTATTTTTAATTTCTACTTATGCAGAACAGCTGGTTTTCAGACTCCTTGCACAGAGCCCCAGAGGAATCCAAATCTGTGCACAGCTCTATTTCACCATCTTTTCCAGATAAAATGAGTTTCAGCCTGTTCTTTGATCTAACTTCAAGTGGAAGGCCAGAGCAGACAACATTTGGGGGGAATCTGTTTAGGTAATTCATGATACTTGTTCATGGTCTCTCTAAAATTGTGACAAAGTCTTTCCTTCCTAGTGAGAGAAAGGAGGAGCAGAAGAGATACTGGGTGATATTTCAGCAGCCTGAGGGCTGAGATGATGGGATGTGGAACGTAACAGTAGGATGCGGAACAAGCCCAGTAGGAACGTCATGAATCTCCTGCTTTTGACCCACTTGGCCTTCTGACTGCAATGACATCTATGACATCAATGACAAAGGATCTAGGGAGGAGAAGAGGCAAAGGAAAAGGCTGATGGCAGATTTACAAACATTTACCATGGCAGAAGTCTAATTTCACAGGTATATATGCTTCAAAGGAACACTAGCATGTTTAGATAATGGGTAAGTTAGTATCCAGGTTATCTGGGTTCTGTTTCTTTTTGCTCAGAATCATTCATGCAAACTGCTCAATCCTTTGATTTTTCCCTGTCTGACCTACAGTGGGGACACCCTTTTCAAGAAAACCTTCTTGTAACTCCTGGTGTGTAGCAACGCAAACGTAATTTTCACTGCAGAAGATCTTTCATGTCATCTAGCAAATAAGAAAACAGGAAAACCAGAATTATTTCTGATCAAATGCATATAGATATGCACCTAACTATGATTAATTTGCTCTAGTCATATCATGCCTCTGGTCACGAAACAATAAAAGACTATATATTTTTTTCTACCTAGATGTTTTTCTTTCTCTTCAGTTCTAGTTGAAGCACAAAGAAGATATGTTCTGCTTTTACTTACCCTACTATATATATCAAAACTTTCTCATAAAACTGAAATTATTTTTTCTGAGATTTTAAGTATCAAAACTTCAAGGGAGAAGTGAGAAAAGGGAGAAATAATGCCCTTTTAACACCAGTGTATAGAAATGCTATATTTGCACTTAGTTTTGACTTTATCTTTTTCTTTTAAACTCAGTTTCAAATTCACTATAAGCTCCCAATTCACTGTGAAGCATGACTACATCTAAATATTTTTTTACAGAATGAAAATATAATTTTTGCCTTCTTCTATAAACATGTCTGTATTTATTCTTGACATTCCCCAACTAATATTTTTCACCTGATAGGCATATTAAGATTTTTTACTTTTTATAGCTATCATACTCTTTCATCTGTTTTGAAACCAGGTTTAATGAGGGAAAATAAGTCCTATTTGAAATGTAATAATAAAAAGTTTTATTATTCATTATAATGAGGTGATTCCAAAATGTGGAAAAATGTGTGTTTATTTCCATCAGATGTTGAAGATGAATTTTCTGAAAAGCAAAACTCCTCTTGTGTAAAATCATAAGTTTATAAATCTAGCTTTGTGTTTTATATGTGTATCTAATAATGTTTCTCTGAGTGTTGCTTAGGATATTTTCTATTCACTTGAAAAAAATACTTGAGATAAACGATTTGCAAATCCATGTTATATATTAAAATTCTCAGAGTATTATTTCTCTGAATAATTTAAAAGATTATTGAAAAGTGATCCTCTTATCGCTAGTAATAAATTTCCCCTTGGTGAATCATTAGTCATTCAGATATGTCAGTTAGTGGAACATAGGCTTTTAAATTGATGCAAATATTTTAATTTATTCTCACTTAATAAACATCTGATTTATTAAAGATCAAACAACTTGATAATTTTCAGTTAAAGCTATCTGAGGGATTTTATTTCTTAGAAAGGCTTTGTACTGCCCTGAATAACAGCCATGCAGAAGGTAGGTGTCAAGTCACATAAAACTTGATTTGGCATCTACATTTGAAAGTGAAAAGTAATATTACGTTTATTAGAAGCTGTACCCTATCTGATAGAATATATAAAGAAGAATATACAAATAACTTTCTAATTTATTTTAGTCACTAAAATGATACACTAATTGGGAAACGCAGAAAGGAAAAATTGTGATGAAAACACAGTCTTCAAATACCATGTCTAAGGTCTTACTGAGATTGACAGAGTATTTGTGCCAAAAGGTACAAATAAATTACTTTAATTGTCTGTGCCCACAGAACTTTTTGGGGTTACAGCATATGCTTTAGCTCAGAACTTGTTCTTCCATCTAGATATTTCACATTTCCAAGCATATTTATGGGAAATTATTTCATTCTGATATCACCATGGCCAAATCACCTAACTTTTAATTTATTTTCTGGTTACCCAGAGCTTAAGCTTTTTTTTTTTTTTCCTGCACAGAAAACTCACCTTAAAAATCTGTTCTTATCCAGAAATATACTGGTCATACTTAGGAAAATTGTGTTTGTGGAAAAGTCTAAAATTGGCCCACTTCAAAACATGCTGCAGAGTTGTTGAAACCTGTTTGTACTACTGTCTGTTAACCCTAACAGGGGAGAGATAACAGCTTCAGATCTGGTTCGTATCAGACCATGGAGAGCTCCAGGAATGTCTGACCCCTTTCTTAAAGGGCAGTAACAATTTAGATGTGAAAATGCCTGAAGGGCTTTTAGGGCTTTAGGGCTGTAAGGTTTTTCGCTTTCGGGGTTTTCTTGGTTTCCCTTTTACTTCCCCAATACTCCTGGCAACAGGCTAAGTAATTTTTTCCAATACTAAAAAATAAACTTCACATAAACTTCACATGGTAGTGGATATACTCAGTTTAAAAGCATGGACAGCTCTCATTTAAAGAGTCTCAAAGCTTATATCCTCTGTGATAACAGGTGGCAGAATCTCATGTTTAAGAAATGATGATTATCTCTGGGGAGCTCTGTAGGAGATATATATGCAATGAGCATGAACGCTCAAAATCGATTAAAGTACATGAAAAAATCTCACAAGGCACAGTGGGTTTTGTACATAACAGGTAAGGAGAGATCTTTAGAGAAGGTAAAACTTTTGGCTTGAGGAAAGCTCTGACATTTCTTAGCTGTTGAGAATTTGTACAATAATATTCAAAAGAACTTAGGGAGGAGCCACTGGAAAAGGATCAGTTTTTATTCAACTGTTACATTTCCCTGGGGAATGGTATGATCCTCCCAAGAGACCCCCACAAGATGTAACTATGTTAGCCTGCCCCTTCCTTCCTTTCTGTATCCCACTGGCCCAGGGCCAAGAACCCACACCTACCGAACCCCAGACAAAACCCTGCTCCACCATTGTTCTTCCTCTTTTTCCTCCTTCATCCCTGAGAATAAACATAAGGAAACTGAGCCTCTGTGGATCTCTCGCCTGGTTTCTGAAACATCTCCCCTCTGAAGCCCCCCAAGACTGGGCTGGCCTGACGAGTTGGGGGCGGCCAGGGGGGAGAGAGTTTCATTCAACCACTTGACCTCTAATAATGGAATATTATAACCTTCCTTCAGTTTAAAATTAATATGGCATTCACAGTCCATCCAATCTCTTACTTCATTTTCTTACATGTTTTATTTGAAAGCTGTCTTTTTTCTATTTGTCCTAATTTTAAAAATCATGTAGACTGCAAGAGTGGAAATATATATGAATGTAAATAGTTTTTTAAACTTTAAGTGCTGCTTTCATAAATACATCCTACGAATATCCCCTCTTGTACTGTTGGGGAATGCATTTAAATGAGATAAGACATGCAGAGCATAGAGGAGATAGAAATAAGACACATTTCTACAAAGACTCAAACATTGCTGGGAGGATGAAAGCCAAAATAAGTCACTCTCTCCAGAAGCATCAGTACCGTTTATATGTGCTGTCAAATAGTTCTTTACTGAAAAATCTGTACGAAATCCCTAAAGTCTGAATAATGTCTAAAGTGATTCTGACCACCAGTGATCTTGGAAGAGGGAAGGGCAGGGTAATCGTATTAAGGGAACTATGAGCAAGGACAGCATAAAACATGGAAAAAACATCTACATTCTTTTGGATACCCCCAGGGAAGTGATTTACTTTAAAAAAAGGTAAAAGATGGGATTGAAACTCCAAACACAAAGATACGATTGATTCTTCTATAGGTTGCTGAGAGAAAAGCTAGACACAGCTCTAGAGACAGTGCAGTTCACAGTCTGTTGAGCTCCCAAGATGAAGATAGTTCAAGACACAGGCAGTAGGAGAAAATAATTTGCTCCTTGAATGACATTGAGTTTAGGGACAAAATAGTAAGGTCTCTCTTCTCACCTATCTTCACTTTTGCTTATGAAGAAAGATATTTTACAGGAAAAAACCCAACAACAAATGAAAACTAAGTGCTATTACTATCAGTCCTTGAAAACATTGCAACCTCTGTAGCTTTACTGTCTTGCTTTCTTCATAATTTCCTTCCTCTTCAATCTTGCTGGATAATGTTTATATCACCATAACAAGGCTTAGTGCAATAGACAGAGTGTCATTTGGAATAGAATGTCAGACTTTGTGCCCACTATTGAATTCCTCAAAAAAAACTTAACAGAAAGTCACAGAACAGTAGTGAGTAATCTTTTAGAAATATAAGTGCTTAGTGAAAATTTTCTATTTTAAATTCTACTGCATGACAAAGCAAACTTCTGTGTTATAGCAGAAAACTAAGATCCATCTATAATTGAAAAATGTAGAGAGAATACATTTTAGCTGAAAAACCAAGTATTAGAAGTTACTGTTTAATTATAATACAAATAGTCCACTTACTAGACTATTTTTACTCTCTCTCTTTCTTTCTCTCTGGCATTTGAAAATATAGAAAGCTGGCCACCTATTTTCTGTCCCTTGTTTTGAAATGCCTAGTTTCTATTTACAAAATAATTCTGAAGTTATTATTTTTAATAGCCTTTTTTAAAAGTGTGGGATTTGGTTGAAAAGCCAAATCAACTTAAAATGATTTTCAATCCATTGGTTGAGATGCTCCAGGTATTCAAAATGTTAGTGGGGCACAGCCAGTCTAGTTCTTTACATAACTCTGTCTTTAAATATTCAGTGGAATATATAAATACCTACATAAATACAGGAATCTTATACAGTGGAATTTTTAGGAAGAGTCCTGAGTCATGAACACACTATAGTTTTATTAGTATTTAAGAATTTGAAATAAAGACCAAGGTGATTAATTTGTAGAATGGAGAGGTGAGATGTTTCTTAAAGGATACCATTTTTCTTAGAAATATTGTGTATTTCCTTGAACACTTAATATCATGATCAGTCTAGCCTTAGAAGATAGAAGATAAATAAGAAGGGGTTATCAAGTTGTCATTGCCTAAATAGCAAACCTGAAAATATTTAATAAAATTGCACAATATTTTTTTTATATTTAAAAGCATTATAACAGTCTGTTTCAGAGAGCTCATTCATTGAAGTGAAATCCTGTCTTCTGAAACACCAAAATGTCCAGTCTGCTCTAAGACTGCATTTTGTGTTGACTCAAAAGTCCCATTAGCATTGTTATATCAGGAATATAAAAAAAACATAGTACTCTTCTCTGTTCTGTACTAAGCAGTTAATAGTCTTGATTCTCAGTAAATCTGTAACATAAGTCTGAGATTTATCTGACCAAACCACAGTTATTCCCAGTTAGATAGCTAGTCTAGGATAGTCTTCAAGCTTTCTTTATCACCTCTGGAGCAGCCTCTTTCCTTTGGACACTTCATAATATTTTATATTAAGCACCAAAAGCCATGGAATAGAGAGATATTCACTTGCCATTACATGCAGAAAAACCATTTGTGGCTAGTTTAGATTTCTAGATTTTTTTTCTTTTTTTTTGACAGCTGTTGTTGGGTCAGTCACCTCTTCAGTATTCTTAGGCTTCCTTTTCTAGACATTTTAAAAACACTTTTTTTTGAGATAATAACGAAAAAAGTAAGAATATGAATGAGTAATAATTAGAAATATTATTACAATGACAACTTTCCAGTACTGTAATGGTCATTACATTTTGTTTCTTGTAGGCTAAGGCACTTCCTTTTTTACCATTCTAAACATAAATGTGAGTTTCCTTGGCAAAGCTCAACAGGATTACATCAACTGCCTTAGAAGAGAATTGAGAAAAGCTTTTGAGCAGTGAAAAACTTTAAGCGACTATATTTTTCACAACCAAGAGAAAAGGTAAAACAAATGCAGTACCAGGAGGCAAACAAAAATTTGGAGTTCTTTCACCAAAATCCCTGTGTTTGTGTTTTTGTCTCATATCAAAGAACTGCTCAGGATAATCTTTGCTACAGGAATAATGCATCTCTGACTGTTTAATCTGGGAATACTTGTCAAGGCTTCCATCTCATAGCTGAAAAATATCTCAGAAATCACCCTTTACATGCATGACTCTATTGAATAATCTCTTAACTCTAATCAATAAAAATTCAACTAGATTATAAGGAAGAATTTGCTATACTAAGGAATACTAAAGAAGATGGTGAAAGGGAAATGGTGGAAAGGACTGAGTTCAGTATTGTTATTGAAATGTTTATTGAATTTATGTTTATTATGTGCTCTGAGCTTTTTCAGTTTCCTTTTTAGCTGGAAATAACTGGACAAAACTACTTAATCAGCTAGTGATTCTTTCAAAGTTCTCTTTTCTATTACAGAACTGATTAACCTGTAATGGACATTTTTGTTCAGGAAGCAGAGTTCTGTGGACAATGTCTTTTGAGGACCAGATCTGTTTTGTCCCCTGCTTGGCCTTCTCTTCATATTTGCTGAAGATACTTGAAAAGAGACAATGTTTCAGTTGCTTCAACAACATTCAACAGTGCTTGGAAGACACTTCAATATGCTCAGTTTTTATAAATAAAAGTTTCCAGAGTTAAAGTTTAGAAATGGCAGCAGAAAAGTGCACTAAGAAAACTACAAAGAAGCAGGAACTATGGCAGAATTAGAACCCCTTTAAAGTTTATCTTAACCTGCGGGGCAGCATCTAATCCTCATCTACACATGTGTTTTTGTTAATCTCCCTAAAGTTCTCACAGGATTGTTTGGAATGAAAACTGCAAACAGATTTAAATTAGAAGATGGTATTCCTGACAAGTCTAAAAGAAATGATGTCATGTTCATGGCTCAAATCATGACTTTGATGCCCACAAACTTCGCATTTGTTTGGATAAAGGCCTTGCAGCCCAGCCCTTTTAGAAGATAAGGAACATAAAAATAAGGGCATACACCCCATCCAAATACAGGATTTGTCATGTGTTTACCAGATGAAGCAAGCAGGATCTACCATTACAGAAAATCAGATCTGGCTGAAATTGAATGGTCATAAATTAATTTGCTTTACATCTGTATCTCAGTGGCATTGTTTTTATCAGTTAAAAATTACCAGAGAAAACTGGAGAAAAAGGGGAGAGGACAAATGAAAAGAGAATGCTAAAATCTTTCAACTGTCTTACACCTGCTTCAATTGATTTTATAGTTAAACAAATCACTTCTGCTAAATTACATATATACTTCTTATCAGTTACTATTCATGAATAATTAATATTCCTTATAAATCATGATTTTAATTGTAAGGGACATTTGCTTACATTTTAAAACTTGGATCAAAATGAGGTTTGCGTGACTGGAATTTAGATATTGGCTGGATGCCAATATCAAAATACTCTGTACATTACAATGACTCTGAGCTCTTCACAATCCCCAAAAGGTTCTCCAAGGTTCTCCCTGCATAGACTTGGGTTGACAAGCTCCTTAAGGTCATCTTTGCCCAGGTTCAAATCAATATTGTCAGGTCACTTGGCCATGGTTACAGCAGGACAGTATATGAGGTTCCTTTACTAATGCCTGCATTATTAACTGGGTGAAAAAATCATGCCCTTAAATCAAATTAGTTGTGTCAGTATGGTCCTATCTATTGCTCCTCTTCAGTACTTCAAACAGTGATGCTTCCTGTTTTTCCCTGCATTCAATGACACATTTTTAGCAATTTCTTTCAGCAGCAAACAGTGAATGTTGTCTTTTCTTGTGGTATAGTCTGAAAGAAGTATATACACAGATTTGCACAGCAGAGTTTGGCCACTGGGCTTTGCAGAAGCAAAGCAGTTCCCTGAAGAGACTGTGGGTTGCAAAGCTCCTTAAATGGGTAACACCAACAGAAAAACCCATTACTCTAAAACACTGAGAGATTAAATTTTGGGGTAACCTGCAAATGATGTCAGGAGAAGGGTTTTCATGGCCCCCAAACTACAAAACATTACCTCTGGTCCTGGGGTTATAATAGCCAAATACAGATCTTTCTCCCAGCAGGGAGATGGTGGTGATTCACTTTAGTAAATGGCATAAGAACATTTTTTACATGACAACAAGGCTGGTTGTTGCCCAAAGTAGCTGCTTCAGTTTATTTGGTTTTTTTTTCTTCTTTGATAATCTGATTTATTAATGCCAGATATAACCAGACATTATGATTTTTAAGTAGTCAACATTTAATGGATAAAATTAACACAAAATTGTGTACTCTAACAAGATCATTACAAATGTTTGTAAACTCTCAGTTTTCCTCCAGACCTGCAGCAGCCCTTGCGGTGCTGTATTTTCCCACTCCTTTTCTTACTAAACGCCTGCCCTTCCCACATTTTTTTCCCTTCCCTGCCCCTAGTCCTGGCCACTCCCTCGAGTTCTCCCTGTTGGTCCCAGTACCCCAACTCCGCCCATGTACCGCCCCTGCGCCCTGAGACCATTAGTCCATGTGCCCTCTCCGTATAAACCCCCTTATAAAACTCAAGGCCCATGCCATGTGCGCACTCTCTGCCTTTGGGATACAGCCTGTCTCGATGTGGCTCTCTGCCTTTGGAACCATGTGGATTAAGATCCTCAGAGGTCCCAATGCAGGGACCCTTCTTGCCTCCTTTACTGCCGCCATGTTGTGGAGCCGACAGCCGGAGCAGTGCGGGGCAGCCCGGAAGCGCTACGGGAAGCGGGAACAGCCGCTCTCCCCAAGAAATCCTCGCAACACTCTCCGGGAAGGTCTGCGGCATGCCGTACCATCGTAGGAAACTACACACTGCAAGAAGCCCTATTATATGGCAGTTGTAACAGGTATAATGCCCCCAAAATGTTTTGAACACAATGTTTTGTAAAGCCGATAGTTTTTTAAGTAGGTTAAAGATTAGGTTACATGTAAGTGCTTATTAATTGTTTATTAGCAAGAAATGGAAAAGACATTCTTCCCTGAATTAGCCCAGTCTTCAAGCCTCGTAGTGAGCATACTATTTACAAATGTGATCTTTAATTCAAGTTATTCCAAGGTTATGACTTAATTTCTCTGCTAGATACCTTTTCAGTCAGGTACCTTAAGGAAAGCATACAAATTACTGGGAAGGCAAAATGAATAATCAGAGGACTAAATGAGTTCAAGCCTAACCAGCACTGAAGAAAGTACCCAGAGAAGATAGGAAAATCCATTTACAAACCTCTTTTATTATACCTCCTCTGAAGTTTGCAACAATAGGAACTGGAACTACCCATTTTAAAATGAAAGTAACTGCTGTAAAAAAGTATCACTAGAAAAATAGAACTATCCATATGAAGGCATAGATAAACTCTGGCACTGACATGCTGTAAGCATTGCAAGCAATTTATTGAGTTATAAGCACAAGCCAGAAATGGCATTACCATACCTCATTGTTAACTTGGGGAGTGAATGAAATTCATAAAAATTTATAATTCAGTAATATTTATCTAAATTGCTACAGAGCACGGTGCTCAATGACAACAGATCAAGGGTGTTGGAAGTGTTAGCATTATAGCAAAAACATATCCTGATGAGACTTTTATCTTGCGTCTTTCATAAAATCCTATTTGATGGCAATAGAATAGAGGATGAAGTAGAAGACAATAGTTCAAAGCAAGAAGCAGTCAGTGCTGAGGAATCAAGGCAAAAATGTTTGGAAAAAGTCTAGAAAATTGAGCTTTTCTGGACATGTAAACCTGATCTGCTAAAACGTGCATAAATACATACCATAGAATCTATAGGTATTTCCTTAAATAACTGCAAGAAATTGCCTTTTACTAATAGCATGACAGCAAAACCAGATAAAATACCTCTATATCTAACTTTACTACATCTATATTTAATTGCAAAATTTGTATTAAAACTGTGAATGTAATAAAAATTCTTGATATGCTGTAAAACACTTGGACTCCAATTTTGTGGGAGGAAGATCAAATGCATAATACAATTTTATGAAAGCAATGTAGCTAACAGCAGTTAGTGCTGATGCCAGGAACATAAGATATTCTTGTTCAGGTGCTAAAACCTTCCTTCAAAACAGTTCTTTATGGAAGGAATTGTGCTGAAGGACTAATTCTATTTTTACTTTCTTACTAATCAATATTGTTTCATCTCATTTCTTTCCTGAAGGTACAAAAAAAAAAATCTCCTGGGTTGTGGATAATTACAATGGGCAAAGCAATAGTGTACTGGTTTATTGCTCAAATAATAAAGAAATAATGCAGGATAGCAATAAATACCAGTACATTAGATATGCTTTGCACAGTAGCAACAATTCCAATAAAAGTTGAAGGTTTGAAAACTTAAAACTGATCTGAATAGTCCATGAAGAGCAAGTCAGCTGTTCTAAATTTAAGGAACAATTTCTTTTGAAAAGGACCCTGGGAAGTTAAAAACATATTTCTTAATGTTTGCTAGTGGCATTTCCTTGCAAATTTAATACAAAATTTTTTAAAATATAAACCATTAATTTAGTAGCCAGAACCTGATAATCTATGATTCTACATTCTGAGGTACCTAAATACAGCTACTGTGCTAAATATCTACTCCTCTAACTTTTTAAAAATTGTATTAATCTAAAATGAGTTTGGATATTTCCTGTAATCTTTCTGAGACAAAGGTTTGTCCCAGTATTGTCTGCTCTTGCTTGAAGAGAATTCTGGGAGAATTAATATGAAGGATAAGCAACCCAGTCTTAAATTATACAGAAAGAAGTGAATCCTAAGCATTCTTCTGGAAATTCGTAGTGACTAACATTGACAGAATCACAGAATATTCTGAGCTGGAAGGGACCCACAAGAATCATTGAGTCCAACTCTTAAGTGAATGGCCCATACGGCGATCAAATCCACAACCTTGGCATTAGCACCATGCTCTAGCCAACTGAGCTAATCTCAGTGGTTTACTGCATCAATCCATTGAACTGACTGTGAAAATTCTTCTTTTTATTATTTATTTTGAAAGAATAATACAGGGACAGAGAGATAGCCACTGTGAACATCAAAGATTAGAACTTTAATAACTTGTAAACATTCCGGTGAACTTCACCTGCAAGTCCTTTGGTATCTACTAGGTCCTGGGGAACAGTTTGCATAAACCAATGTCTGATGGATTAGTATCAACACTGTGTAATTTAAAGTAGTTTTCATCTTGGGAAAATGCAGAAAATGACTTAACTTTCAAGCAGTATAGTGAAAATCAAAAGGATAAGTACTGTATTTCAATTGCCTTACTCTGGTGTTTTCAAAAAGAAGGCATTAATATGTGTATCTAAAATAAAAGTGTATAGAGGAATAAAGAAGGTTATGTTGATTCCATTTTACAGAGGTTGGAAACACTTTTGATGTTTAGGAAAGTTTAATTTGTTAACCTATCTCTCTTTATTTCGCCAAATCTACTGAAAATCAATTTCTTTAAAAACAATTTTCACCACTTACATTGGCTTGATAGTATTAAATTTTCTCAGTAATTTTTTCCAGTAATTTTTCCAACTTTTTTCTAACACTCACTCATCATAAGCTTCTATGGCCTTTATTCAGACAAAAGGTCTCTGGAAATGATAAAAAATTGTTTTGTGATCATCAAAGGGCAGCAAAAGAAAAATATAAGCAGCTCACTTGGGCAATCTCTTCACTTCATATAAGACTGTTCAGATTCAAGAAGACCACGATTACTGCTCCAAGCAACAGCTGTAAATCTAAGAGAATTAGTATATAGATGTCTTCATCCATCACAAGTGAGAAATCAGTTGTCAGAATGGTCAGTGCTGTTTCCTTGGTGTAACTTGATTTAATGCCACATCACTTAAGATCAAGGAAATTTAAAGGCTGCTCTGAAAACAAGTGTGCTTACTTTCTCCAGAACTGTTGAAATGCAAAGCTTGCAACAGTCACCAGTATTCACATAAAGAGTTGATACACAAGAATTATTTGGCTTTTTGTCTACTTATTGCTTGCTTATTTTGGAGAAAACTATAACCACTGTTTCTGTAAAGCAAGGAAAACTTGATGAAGTTTAAAATGCCAAATAGCACAAAATCCTATGGCTACTAATAGTCTGGAAAATTCATAATGGAATTTTTTTTGTTGTTCATCCAATTTAAAGACTTCACCCTTAGCCTACCCTGTAGCTACTTCCCTTAGTATTTCAAAAATGTCTGACCTTTACATGGATGTTGCCTGATCTTCATTCATACTGACATACACTCCTTCCCAAGTGCAATATATTTTACTATGATTTTCTGATTTAATACACTTATTTATAGTTTCTTCTTGAGATACTAAAGATCTAATTAGACCCATTTCTCAGATGATCTTTGAGCTTTTTAGTTAAAATAATTAATAACTATGCTTAATTAGCATCTAGTTTTACAGATGTTTGCTTTCTTTTAGCTTTTCTTAAAACTTCTTTGATGAGGCACTAGAGTTCAGATGTCATTTAAAAACTGCAGTCCAGCCTCTTGAGAAATCTGAAAATATTTTATCCAGATTCCAGGGTTTAAAAATCTGTTTTGTTTTGTTCCTACATCTTTATCATCTTAATTCACCTATTTTCTGTGAAAGGATTAATTGTGGAATTAGGACCATGATATTAAGGGATCAGACTTAATTTTCTTGCCCTTGATGTAACTCCAGAATTACCAAGATGAAGAGTGTGCATAAAATCTATAATCTTCATAGAAAGTTAGTTTTGAAAAGGTAAAAAAAATCAATATTACTTCCAATCACTAGATTATATAATAATCAGAAAAAATATTTAGATGTAATGTTATGTTGCTTTTCTGTAGAACATTTTTTATAACATGGTACTTTTATTAATACTTTTTTAACCATCCTAATTGGTAGTAATGTTGTCTGAAACACTATGACTGCAAAACAATTTATTATTAATCACCATGAGTTCTGTATCCATTTTCTGACTCTGAAACTCAGTAAGGTATTTCTCCTTTCACATGATTGCAGTTTGAGGAGGCCTGTCCTTAATTCAATATGTGAAACTCCATTTCTTTAAATCTAACCTTTCAGGAAATAGAGTTGAAGTAAATTTTTACTTCCTACATGTATGTCCATTTCACTGTGGAAGATTCACCTAAGTGTGATGCACTCACAGGGGAAAAAAAAAGAACAACAGGAATATATTTATGGCTGTGACAGATTTCCAGGTTACCAGGCATCAACACAGTGTGCCTCTTTATTTTTCAGTCTTTGTAATTGGGCTATTTTCTTTATGCCAAAATGACTCCATAATTAAACTTCAGAGAGTTCTGCTTCTTTGCTTTTCCCCATCATTGAATGGAGTTATTTTCCTCAAATGTTTTTATTTTCCTAGAATTTCCTTCATGATGTCTACTTTTCTGACATTTTGTAGCCTTCTTCAGAGAAGACACAAGCAGAGATTAAAGTAGAAGTGTGAAAAAAATTATTGAATAGATGCACAGCTATGTTTCACTCTAAGAGTTTTTATTTAATGTTCCTCTCTAGTCTGCGAATGACAGATTTGGTTCTTCAACATAGACATTAGAAATAAAAAGATATGGAGCTGGTTGACCAGGTTTATGGTAAGGCTTTTTTGTTAATTCAGTACGTAGTGTAATGGGGCTAAGTAAGAGGTGGAGTACCTGATGACAGTAAACCATGATCAAAAAAAAAAAAAAATTCATGTGTGGATTGGACAGAGGTGGAAGAGAGCACATTAAAATGCCTTCTGATTTCTTTCTGCTCTTATTTTGGAATATCCTACTAGATACTATGCAGTGATGAAACCATATTTTAAACACTGTAAAGGAATTGACCTCTCAGTGTCTAGTGTTCTATCCAAATTGTTGAGGGACTTGTTTCCCTTACAAGATGTCTAAATCTTTTTATTAAAAAAGATGCTAAATATCCTCATGAACCATGTTTCAAAATATAATCTGAGCTCTGGGAATGCTGTGGAAGCAACACAGCTAGAGTCAGACCCTATTTATCCAGGATGGCTCTACATGATTTAAAATTGATTTAAGGCTCAGCACATAGACCCAGCTTGGAATTAATTTTATAAAAATGTTTTAATATTTACTTAATTAAACCAGTTGAACTCACAGCTTCTTTGGAGTATTTTGTCACTCTTAACACAAAAACATGACCTCGTTGGGCAGGTAAAGGATTGTCTGATGGTGATTTCATAACATGCCTCTCATCTAACCAATATGCTTTGCAGTCTCCACAAACTGTGCAGAATACAACAACTTCTAATACTAATTTTATACAATAAAGCCTACCTGAAAGAACAACCCAAAATAATGAGCTTTCAACTAGATCTGCCCATCTCTAAATGACTAGATTAACATGGAACAGGCTGGGAAACAAAACAACAAACAAATTGCAGAATTTTTGACGCAGGCTGCAGATGCCCGCAGGCTGCAGAGATGCCTGAAGACCACGCCGCGCCTCGCTGTCTAAGGCGTCCCGGAGCAGACGTTCGTTACAACAATAATTGGCAGACATTTGTTACAAAAAGTAACAAAACAAGCGTTGGCTCTCCCTCGCAGGGAGCAGACTGCAAACCCAATGTGAAAATTGCGTCGACAAAGGCAGGAGAGAGGGGTCAATCACTGCAGTTTACACAAACAGACAAGCAGACAAAAGACCCCGGCCTGCGCTTTCCAGCCCCTTTTGTCTGGGTGCCAGAAAGGGCGGGATAGAGGGATTACAACCAATGGAGTTCTGCACATTGTGAAATGACAGGGGGTACATCCAAAGGGATAAACTCAGGGGAGGGTTTCCATTTGAATGAACAAATAAAGAACGGTACTTAACAGAACTTTCCAGAGATCATACATATTCCACATGGGATATGCATAAACATAAGGATATACATAAAACTGGGTGGGGGAATCTTGAGCCTGTAATAGAACAATAGGAATTCGTTGGTGTGGATGCTGCAGTTGCTGCTATATGCACTGCAACAACTTTTCTAACACATTTGAGGCAGGAGGTCACAAAAATCTGGTGATGGTCAGTGGGAGATGCCAGTGGTGATTTAAGCCAGTCAGCTGATATAAATAAAAGAACCAGAGAGCAGTTGAATGCAGGAGCACAGGAGCACACATATAGGTGTGTCTGGCATTGTGGGGAAAGCTGAGCCCAAGGCGGAGACTCCTGTTTGGCACAGGAGCCGAGCCATCTGCCAGGGCTTGGCATGTTGACCCTTAGTGAGAGACTTGCTCCTCTGGTCTGTGCTGCTGCTCTAAACTGCACCAGAGAGGCTGGTTTGTGCATGCCACAGAGCAAAAATCTGACAACAAACATCAATAATCAGGTCTTATATCTATTCTTCTTAGCAAATACATTTTGGCTTATAGATGACTGATTATTGTGGTCTGTTCTTGTAGCCACACCACTCAAAAACTGCAAAACCTTGGAATTGCTTTTGAGGTAAGGAGGAAAAACAAAAGAGGAAAAACCATCTTCTTGTAATTACAGTTAAAAAAAACCTGTCTCAAAATGATATTAATAAAATTCAGCATGGGAAACTTTATGTCAGACTGTAACACCTGTTATGAAAAAAATATATACATTACTAACCAGAACTCAAGCCTACTTTGCTCTAAAACTACAGTCATTATTACTGACATGTATAATGCACTCTGATTAAAATAAAAAAAGCATATATATATGTGTGTGTGTGTGTGTGTGTGTGTGTGTACATTTTCTCTGTCTTAAAAATAGTGTTTACTGGAAAACTAGGAAACAATTCTACTCTTAACTACTTCTTGGTGGATATATGAATAGTTTCAGTTAGCACTCAGGCTTACTATTAAGCATTATGTCATTCTATTTTCACCTATTCTGCACATTTAATTCAATGTGTATTTTTCCCACTCTCTTTTTTCTTTTGTTAGAAGTTTAGCCTTTGGGTAAAATAAAGAAAGTAATTACTTTTTCTCAAAATGGTGCAAGAACATAGCTCTGAGGTTATGAAACAGACTTCATTAGTAGCGTATGTCTTCAATTTTTTGCTATTATTTAAGCTGCCCTGAGAGACCTTGAAAAATGAAACTTAGCACTAATGGACCTGAAATAATACTACTAATTGTAGCACAGAATCTTGTGGGGATTATATTATAAATAAGAAATAGTCTTTCACATAAGTAATTGCTAAAAGTTTTACAAATGAAAGAAACTTGCTTTGGTGTTTTTTAACTGCAATTTTACTCAATGGTGAAAAAAAGCATCCATACTGTTCCATCATTAGTAATGGTTTCCAATGAAACACTACAAAGTAACTTTCAACATTTAGTTGTGAAGTTATTTTGAATGTTCTTAGGGAGGGAAGAAATTATGTAATCCAATTGCTATAACTCCAAACTGGTAGAAAGTTTGAGGATTTCTGCCTCAAGTTCTTTGCTGATAGATTTTGATGACTGAGATTTAATGTTATAACATTATGCTAGCATTTCAATGAAAATGAAAAACAAAATCATGCAAAAATAACCTACTCAAAGTCAAGTAGTTCTTCTGTAACCATGTCTATGCCTAAAAACTTGTGATTCATTGTCAAAATTCTTGAGTTTCTCAAAGACATACAAGTCTCAAAGGGAAATTAATACCTGATAGTTTAGTGTGAATCGATGGCTGTGAGCAGAGATACCTATATTGATTCCTCCCCCAGAAGGGAGAGACAGGGCAATCTCAGCTATTAGACCTCAGCATCAGAGTGATCCCCTGATCACACTGCCAGCACTCCAGAAGCATTTCTTGCACTGATTGGTGTCAAACAGTAATCGGGGCTATTGTAATTGGAGGTGGGGGAAGAGTAAAGGACAAATGATGTCAAGTGACATTAAGCATCCATAGGCAGGAAAATTGCTTCAATACCTGAAGGCATACCTTCTCTTTGACTTTTTTTCCTTATATAAGTGTAGAATTAGGGCTGAATTTGTAGGCTGGACAAACTTCAGGGTTTGTTGAGGTGTATGTGTGTGTTTTGTTTGTTTTGTGTATTAGGGTTTTTTTTAAGAAGTAGATTTGAGCTCTGAGGAAGTATAATCTCTGCAACCACACAATTGCAAACCTTTACTAATATACAAATAAAATTACTGATTTTGTAATGGTACTTGTTTGTTCAGCCATCAGTTTTTAAGCTGCAAATTTGTTTCATTTTGTAGACAAAATTCATGTGACTGCTAGGCAAGACTATTTTTTTCTTTTGATTTGGGAAGATCAGCTTTGCAAGTATATTTAACAAGTTCTCGAAAATGGATGAATCATTTAATTTGCTTTTTCATTTCTTGTTGTCAGAAATATTACTTAAGTAATCCAACATAAAACCAATAAAGTTGTCAATCTGCTCTCTACTACAAGTTCTTAAAAAGATATTTCAACGTATCTATAGCAGGAGGATAAAATCTGCTGCCCATCTAATCATCTTCTTGTTTACTTTTAATGTTAATATTCCTTCACTCATCCAAATAGTTTTCTAAAACTGGAAACAGGCATGCAAAGTGACATAAACTGGAGATACTCATCAACTGCAATTTGATCAAATTGGTGCTGCAATCAAACCTGACAGACAGTTATCAGACATTGCATTGACTTGCTCTCACTGCCAAGTGAACAGCCATTTATTAAAAAGATGACTTGATTATAATGAAAGCAAGTTACTTCCAAGTTTTTTTTTTTTACTAGGCTCTGCAAAGAAGACTTAAAAATTAATAGGAAAGGGCCTCCAGGTAATTATCTCAAGAACATTACAACCTTGCCTTGACCACAAGCAGAGCGACCAAACAGCATGAGATGCAGCATACAGGACAACATAAAAAAGAACTGAGTGAGATGAGCCATGGCAGGCACCCTGGACCAAGCGGTGTCAGAACAACACTACCTGAGACTGCTGGAAAGGTGTATTGTGATATCATTGTTGTCTGACTTGACTGATGACTTGTGCAATAATGCCCTACTCCTCAAGGACAGTGTATGGGGAAAAATGCACACTAGCAGAGACTCCATGCCAGGCCTGAGCTGCTGGGCAGTTTGACATTGAGCATGGCTGGGGTGATCACTGTGTTTCCTCAGGCTCCTCTATGCCAACCCACTGAAATGGTGCCAAGGCTGTCTCTGCTAACTCCCACTCAGTACCAGTTCTTTTGGGATCTCAATTAGAGAAATTAGAAAAACTCAAGTTTATCTATTTTATTGTGTAAAGGATAGAAATTATAGAAAAGATCACAGCAATCTTACGTCCCACCCAACGCTGGGAACCCTGTCTGTTGCACTGCTGGGTGAGAACCTGTTTGTGGACTATGGCATGCTGCTCATAGTTCCCATCTGTGATTAAGGTAGTCAGCCTCAATGTTTCTTACATTTTTAAAATATTTTTCCAAGTGAGCAAAACTATCAATCTTTTACCTGTACAATACCTACCTTTCAATGTAGTACACGGAGGTTCACTCTGGACACTGTGTTCTTACCCTTCTCCTTAAGAATGAGTTCATACAGGACATAATTAAAGGCAATGCATGCTGACATCAGAGTCCGTGCTCAGGTTACAGAGCAATCACTCAAGTACCAACTTATAGGTCTCTACAACCAAGGCCTATGATTGTATCCTGCCTGTATTCAGATTGAAATCACAATCTACTAGTAAAAGTGTCTTCCTAGGTGCCCTACTACAGTATGTGCATGTGTGTACCTCTGTGTGTGTGAGTGAATGCTGAGCTATTCCTTGCTTGGTTTACTTCATAAATTGATCTCAGTAGTGTCCATGAACAGGTGTCCCTTTTTTGCCACATGGCATTAACTTTTGGCAGAGTATTTCGAACTAGAATGCTACTGTAAGATGACATCTAGACCTGACATCCAGAGTTCCAGTAGTGATTAAATAAAATCTTACAGCAGAAGGATTTAGGTTTGCTGAATTTGCAATATATTGAAGAGACAAGCAGCAGTATAAAAAGGCATCTCTGAAGCTTTTTTTATACTTGAGAATCTTTAATATAACTTTGCCTAGAATTTTTTATTTATTTATTTGTTTATTTATTTATTTATTTATTTAATGATTTGGTCAATTAGTTGGTTTTTTAAGTACTGACAGAGCCAAAACAGGGAGTTTCATTAAAAGATATTGCCAGAATCAAAGCTTTGTAACTGTCACAGTTTGCAGTATCTTTTCTATTTTGGAGGAAATCCAAACACAGGTATAGGCAGAAAGTTGTGTTCGCAGTACTTCAAAGATCCAGAAATTTCTATTTGACCATACTTCCAAAATGTGATACTGAAAATAGTGTCAGAACCTGGGATGAAGACATTCTCTCTGTTTTGATAACTGAAACAGGGATACGTCAATGATATATATAAAGCTGACAATATTATTAAGTTGAAGTTTTTTCTCTAAGTTTCTTTCACTGCTAAGAGTAATGGTAGAAATCATCATAGAATCATAGAATATGCTTAGAAAGAACCCATGAGGATCATCAAGTCCAAGTCCTGGCCCTGCATTTGATATCCCAAAAGTCACATCATGTGCCCGAGAGTGTTGCCCAAATGCTTCTTGAACTAAGACAGACTTGGTGCTGTGACCACTTCCCTGGGGAGCCTGTTCCAGTGCCCAACCACCCTCTGGCTGAAAAACCTCTTCCTGATATCCAACCTAAACCTCCCCTGACTCATCTTTAGGTCATTTCCTTGAGTTCTATCACTGGTCACGAGGGTGAAGAGATCAGCACCTGCCCCTCTGCTTCTCCTAATGAGGATGTTGAAGAGAGCAATGAGGTGTCTCCTCAGTCTCCTCTCCTCCAGAATGAAAAAAGCAATTACATTGAGAAGTATTTCATAAGTGAAATTTTACCTAAAAAAATTGTCTGATGGAAAGGACTTTTATTACACCTCTTGTCTCTTGACATAAGACTTATGATTCTTGTGCCTATCCTTCCTTGAAGTATTAAATGAGTGTTCACTGATCTACAATGCCACTAAAGACAAAATATTACCTGGATAATTCTGTTGTACAGGCTGTAATAAGTGCAACAGCAAACACAAAGTCCACAAATGGTTGTGTCTTTAAACAGATGACTTGAGATACTAAAAATAATTTAAAAAAAAATAATCCCAAGCCCCTTTAACTTTTCCCTGTAGATTACCCTATATTTTGAATTAAATTGTCCAAGTAATTTTCCTGTCTTTAACTACTCCACACTTTTTCACTTGAGTTTATTTACAGCTTCTGTATGTCCTTTGTTTTAGAAGCAGATCTTTATTATGCAGTTTAATGGCTTTTTTTGTTTGTTTTTTTTTGAGCTATACAAAGTTTAAATATTATGGATAAGTAATAAACAGGGGTGCAGAGAAGAATCTACTTCCCTAAAAGAGAGAAGTGGACTCTGTTATTTTATACTTTGGCAGTTCAGCAGCCTAAAGGTGTAGAAGAAGAAATGTGGAATTTCAAACTAAAACAATCTGCACTGAAATACTGTTAAGAATTCTGATTTAAAGTTCTGGCATTTGCAGCCATAGAATCATAGGATCATAGAATGGGCTGGGTTGGAAGGGGCCTTAAAGTTCATCTATTTACAAACTCCACTGCTATGGGCAGGAACATCTTCCATTAGACCATATGTACACCTGGAACTTCAGCCAACTGCAAAGTTTTGCAGTGGTAACTTTGCTACATTTCAAAAACTGAATACAGGGTGTTAATGGCCTGTGAGTGGCATCTCTCACTATAGAAAGAAAAGGTATATGTTCTCCTGTTACACAACATCAGAAATAAATGGTCTAGGTTCTAATATTCAGCTGAACCCGTGGGTTTTAGCATGAAGAAGAAAATCAGCAACAATCCTTGACTCCTCTTTTCCACGCTAATCTTGATTTGGTAGACATATGTCATTTGTGTATTGTTTATTTTCCAGATTGAAAAGCCCTATTTTTTCAGGATTTTACATTTGGAAATGTAAAATGATCTTGGTTCTGTGTCTTTCAGTTCTACTGTTTTTGAGATGGGGCTCGAAAGTTCTCCCATTGTTAAAAAGTGAGTATGCCCTGAAGTTAGCTCAGTGTTGCAAGTTTGGATGATTGTTTTGGTTTTGTTTTTGATTACAAACTAGTAATTGCTTAGCTAATACAAACATAGACATTCACAATATATTGACAAATAACATGGATCTTCCTCCTGTTAAGAAGAAAGATTTTGTTTTTATGCTACACATGGCCAAATGTTGCACTGTAAATCAGACAATGTATAAACAGGGGAAATAGAAAGATATAAGCTTCAAACCCTCATATTTTCATGTCTGTGACCTATAAAACTGCATTCAGGGATTGTTGAAAAGTATGCAAATGAAAAGTTCTTTACATACGGGGTGTAAAAGAAGTTGATAATATGTCCTTAAATTATTTTAAAATTCTTGTATTATGATTACTTCAGCATTTCTTAGATCCAAAATACTTCTAGCTGAATAGTCAAAACTTACATATGCCATTTACACCATAAAATTCATTATTTCTTTTCTTCGTGATATAATTATTAAGGCAGTTGCAAAGAACATAACACAGAGGATAGAATGACCTCCCATAAAAATTGTAAAAGAAAAAGGATTAAAGTCTAGCAAAAAACATTAGGAAGAAAAAAACATGTAGTTACTGGGACTTTCAGCAAATTGCTTGTTTAAAAAAGAAAAGAGGTTAATGTCTAACTTGGGGGAAATGGAATTGTTTGATAGCTCAATAGAGAACTGCCCCACCTGTATCTCAGCTTCAAATAATATGAACTACCTAATATCCTAAATTGGAAAAGAACCCCTACTTTGAGGTTTCCGTGAGTATAATCGTGGTTAGCCTTTTTAAGCTGTTGCATAAGCTAAGTGATCCTATTAAACCGATGGAGAAAACACTTACACATCACCACTTATTCCCTCAGCTGCTGGTGTCTTGACTGCTTCCACATTTATAATTTTTTTTAAGTGGCTGAATTAAGAAAATTAACAGAGCATTGCCAGTTCAGAGATCTTAAATGATGCATTAAGGGACCAGTTAGTGTGTGTATGTGAGAAAAAAAACAACCTGAAAGTGGTTATTAAATGAGAGTAATTTAACCCTACCGCATGTCCTAGAATTTCTGTATCAATGAAGACAGCTACTAATGATGCCATCGAGATGCATCTATATTATGAAATCTGTGCAAAAAGCAGGAAGCAGTACAAGGCCAGTACGGTCAGATATTATGAGTTTCCTTTGTCAGCTCTTGATGTAAGTAATTGTCAGTCAGTACAGTAATGTGAGGCAGAAAAAAAGCAGGTTATTTCAAAAACCAATTTCAAAAAGCAATTTACAAGACTACAGAAGTGTATATGTAAATTCATGAGTCTGCAAATTAAGAATGGATCAAACTGAGTGACATACTATATATTTTATTTGTTTAGTTTAGATGACAAATGGCATTATTTTACAATTTAAGAAACAATACTTAAATTGGAGCTCAATACAAGGTTACTTATTAATTGTAATCTACCACTGTTTTACCAGACATAAAATAATTCATAGAAACTCAGATTTAAATTGTTATTAAACTGCTGCCTGATTTTATCAGATAAAAGTGGTACAGAGCAGATCACAGTTAAGACAAAACATTAAACAGTTTCTCCACAGCATATTTCTGACTAGTAATGCATACCAAAATTACCAAGTGGAGAGAAGTACTATGTACGTGATATTGGCTGATATAACTTAATCTGTTAGTCTACCTCTTTGATTAGAAAGGATGAAGAAAAGCTTATGCAGAGAAGACTTAAAATATTTCTGTGCTATCCTGTTGGCTTGTCTTTTTTCTGAACTATCCTCTTAACTTTTTAACTGTCCACATTTGATGTATTTGTCACAGACAGGCTCTAAACTAGGGTAAGCAAAGCAGTTCTCCACACAGAATAGTTTAGTTATTATTAAACAGTTTAGTTATGTCTGGATTCCTTGCATTATTTCTGATGCATTCTGTAAAGTAAAAAAAAAAATTTGAATAAATTCAGAATTCCCATAACCAGTAATGAAAACGTTGGTCATGAAAAGCATGCAGTTATTTAAAATGCGACTTGACATCTTTGTTCCTCAAAGCCATGTTTAGTATTCCTGGTTGAGTGTACTGTAACTATATGGCTTCTTCATATAGTTATACAGGAGCTCCAAAAAGACCTCTTTTCTATCGTGGAAAGACCTTCAAAACCAAGCAAAACAAATTGAATAGAAAATTCATGACATTCATATAAAAAAATTTCAATAATTGGAAGAAGACAGGCCTAAACTTGTCTTCCTGCAGTCACAGGAAATGTCTTTGTCTTTGAGTTACCAGGTTTCTTTTTTACATAATGCTATCTTGGACCTGAGAAAAATGTCCTGTATGAAAGCTTTATGAAGATTGATACACTTGTCTTCCAGATCAGCTCCACTTGTAAAGGGAAATCAAATCCAAAATGGGACATTAAGCCATGTCAGCCCTCTTATTAGAAGATGAAAAGGAGTTACTGAGACCAGAGTATTTTAGCACAAATCTCAATGCAAGATGCATCCTTGGGCTGTTAGAAGAGTTTGCTGCTTGTTCTATAAACTCAGTGTCTGTGAATAAAGGGGCTGTTCTATGCAATCTTTTTGTAGGAATGGCTCTTTTCAACGATGAGATTTATCATAGAATCATAGAATGTTAAGGGGTTGGAATGGATCTTAAAGATCAATTTGTACCCATTACTCCTTGTCCTATTACTAGAGTTTCTGACAGAGTCCCTCTCCAGCTTCCCTGTAGGCCACTTCAGATACTGGAAGGTTCTTGTGTGTTGCAGTGCATGTCACTCTGGCCACAGCCCCCACACAGCGTAATTCCTGGTGGATGAGTGGGGCTCAGAGCTCCGTGCTCTAATATCTCCCTCTCACAGTGAATCCTCATGCCCTCGTTGGATCTGCCTTTTTCATATTGTTATAAGTTCAAGGTTTCACTCACCCAGTTCTATGTAAATTCTGATGTTTATGCATATCCCGTATGGAATATGTATGACTGCTGGAAAGTTCTGTTAAGTTCGTTGTACTACTGATTCATTCAAACAAAAACCCCCTGAGATTGTCTCTTTGGATATGCTCCCTGTGTGCAGGGCTCCATATCCATATCTTTGGATATGCACTCCACAGTGTGCAGGGCTCCACTGGTTGTAAACTCTCTGTCCCGCCCTCTCTGGCACTCAGACAAAAGACTTCGCAGAAAGCGCGCGGGGGCCTTTGTCTGCGTTCCTGAGCCACTAAAGTTGGATCCTGCGTTGGCCCTTCTGGTCTCCTGCCTCTGTCTGTGCATCTTACATGGGGTCTGTAGCCCTGCTCCCTGCAAAGGGGATACCAGCGCTGGTTCATTACTTTGTAACAAATTTCTTGTGGTTCCTCGCTGTGAGCTCCTGGACCCCAGGACACCTCATACAGCAAAAGACGCAGTTGCTGCTGGCCGGGCGATCTGCAGACTGCGTCAGTTGTGAGGTCTCCACACAACCTTCCCTTCTCCAGGCTGAACAGACCCAACTTTCTCAGCCTGTCTTCGTAAGGGGTGTGCTCCAGTCCTCTTAGCAACTTCATGACCCTCCTCTGGACTTGCTGCCACAGTTTCATGTCCTTCTTGTGGTGGGGACACCAGAGCTGGATGAAGTACTACAGGAGGCGTCTCACAAGAGCAGAGTAGAGTGGGAGAATCACCTCCTTCAACCTGCTGGCCGCACTCCTTTGGATGCAGCCCAGGATACAACTGGCCTTCTGAGCTGCAAGCGCACACTGCCAGCTCATCTCAAATTTTTCATCAACCATCACTCCCAAGTCTTTCTCCCTAGGGCTGCTCTCAATCCCTTCACTGCCCAGCCTGTAGGTGTGTCTGGGATTGCCACACCCCAGGTGTAGAACCTTGCGCTTTGCTTTGTTGAACTTCATGAGGTTTTCCTTTGCCCACCTCTCAAGTGTGCCAATGTCCCTCTGGATGGCATCCCTTCCCTTCAGCTCTACATAAAAGAGTTCTGTAATCCCTAAGGCTTCAGAAAAGGTTTATATGAGTTTGGGTTTGGCTTAGGACATGTTATTGAATTCTTTGCATTTTTCTTTCTGTCTGAGAAAGACTTGGTCATTTATAATAAAAAACTTAGATTGCAACAAATGTATGGAAGTTCCAGTGATAGCTCTATTCCCATAATTCACTATTCTGTATAAATGTTACTATGAAGAACAGCAGGTTTTAACATGGAGTGAGGATCTTTGATGGTGTAAATTCACTACTCAATAGATTTATGCAAATTTATACTATTTGAGCTTATTGCCCACAGACAACTAGAGAACGTTTTCTGGCATGCAGATACCTCCATTTCACAGTTAAATTAACTTCACAATTATCTGGATTGGACTTATTCCCTAAAAAGCCCTAATGATACCTTTGCTGCTTATTTAAAGGAAATCACATAATATTAATTAAATGACGGTTATTTTTAAATGAAATGACCCTTCATTATTGATGGTGGGAAAAGTCCTAATTTTCAGATACCAGTATAAGCTACAGCTGCTCTAGAACTCAGGAAATAAGGCAATATATCAATGAAATCTATCAATAAGCATATAGACTGAACTATTGGAGCAATAAAAGAAGTAATTAACATTTCTAACACACTTTTTCACTCTGGCAGTTCAAACTGTAAAAATGTACCTAATAAAGAACTTTATTATTTCAGAAATGGTACATTTTCAAGTCCACATAAATGTAAAAAGAAAACCTCTTATAGATAGATGATTTGACTGTAAACAAATAATTTGCCAATTTATGTTTAATAATACTAATGCTGAAATATTTTGTTTTATTTTTAACCAAAAGTCCCCAAGATAAATGTCTTTTGTTCAAAGCTTGAACTTTTAGTTTGAACAGTTTTTATTTTCTTCCTATAAGTGCAATTTCTTTTTGTGAAAGTAACATCTGTTAATTATGAAAATCTCTGTCATTGAACCATACAATGTTTAAATAATTTTTGCAAACTTAGTACCTATGTTCAGCCAGCCTAATTAGTCATTTTTTAAGTACACTGTTATCAACTTATCCTTGTTTTATTTGAATTAAAAAAACCTTATAAAATGTTCTTAATCAGGTTTTAGTATTTTCAGTGATGCATTGTGGTATTTGTAGGCTTCTCAATCTGGCTACTAGGCTCATGAGCGTACTTGAAAAAGAAACAGTAAAACTAATAATGAAATAACCAAGACAAAAATGTTTGAAAATACAGAGCTACAGATACACAGCTGTTTTAAATGTTAAACAGACCCTAAGCACTGTGGGATACCCGGATTTCATGAAAGCAGTCTAATTTAGTATTGTATTTCATCTCCTATCAAAGTGCAAAGATATTATCAATTTACCTTATTGTTTTATAATGAGATGTTCTACATTGAATTACTCTGTTAGCTGCAAATCTGAATATAATTAAAATTGTATTTTTGAACAGCAGTTTTATTTTAACTGTCTTGGTAGATTGCTTAGCTAAACATTTAATTTTTTATTGTACTATCTTTATCTACTTTTATCCCAGTGGATGAGAAAGCGTGGGGTTTTTTACCATGATTCAATAAAAAGTCCAGTGCAGAACCCTGTATAAGATCAAGAGTGGTGTTAGCAGCTTTAATAAAAGGTCTAAGTCAGCACTAAGATGTACTGAATCTGTTCTGTAACATGAACATATCAAGAGGCACAAAACATAGTTTTGTGAGAACTGTGAACTGTACATCAATTTCTTCCCATGGCTAAGCAGTTCTAACACCCAGTTTTAGACCAGAAATTGCTCATTCTGTTGCTTTGAGAGCAGTCTGGGCTCAGCTGTGTGGGTAAATTTGCATAGGAGCAAGACACATCCTTGAACACTGTCCTGTGGTCCAGAATACCATTTCACTGCTGGCACAGTGCCTGGACTGGTTTTGGCCTGTGCCTGCTCGTACTCATCCAGATAATACTCAGCCATATTAAAGGATTTCAAAATCCAGGAACCACACTGGGTAAGAATAATGAATGGAACCACCCAGTATTCGCAGACAGTGATTAGATAGTTGCTGGGTGCTTGTCACTATAGGCAAAGCCTTTCTGCTTCCCATCCAGTGACTGTGTGTGGCAATAGAGCAACAGCACTAGCTGAACAGAGGCTGTATTTGGGAGCATGACTCAAGTCTCTAGTACATACAGATAACTAGAAAGGATGGGTAGACGTAAAGTGTGAGATCCATGTCACTGAATAACTTCCCTTTAGTCATCGTTTTGAAGTAGTGCTTGTAACGCACCTGAGTTTCCTGCCCCATCAAAGAAAAAGGAGTTTTCAGGGTCATCTGAGCAATGTTCCTTTTTCCCCAGCCAGGGCACAAAACTTAGATGAGCTGGACCTTGTGCAGTATTTTCAGTAGTAGATATAGAAAGGAGCTGTCTGCTTGCTTTTGTGGCCTACCTCTGAGCACTGTTTGACTCTATAAATTATTAAACATTCATTCTCACTTCACTTCTGTGATTAAAGGAGATATCCTCCATTTACAGCAGTATCACTGGGATACAGAAAGATTGAATAGACTAGTCTCAAAGCCTACTAAAGGCTGCTATTGATTTGAATGAGAATTAGATCAGGCCATTTGTGAATTTACTTCCTGAGAGTGTGTGAAAATCCATCTAAATCTATTTATAGAACTAATACTGTAACCCAGGCATGTCCCTTAATTTCTGTATTACTATACTTTCCTTAAAAAATATGTATATTTTTTAAAATGCCCTAAATGTCCTCCTACCTTTAGAAGAAATACATCATATATATATATATATTTATATATATGTATGTAATAAAGTATATATTTCAAAGACAAAATGCTCTGGAGCTGAGGATTGCATCATGGGAGGGAGGTAAGCTTTCCTACCCAGCAAGACCTCAGAACTAGAGCAGAGAAAGCCACCCCAACCTCTTCTCCCAAGCAGGAAGTGGTGGAGCTGTGATTCAAAGTCAGCTCTGAGTCACATGGGTGGAAGCAGCGGGGACCACCCCCACCCCCACCTGGACAACAGCTGCCCCAAGAGAGCTTGTCCCTGGGAAATTGTGGGGTGATATGGAAGGGTTAGAGGGAGGGATGCTCCTGAGGGCCCTCTGCCCCGACTCTGAAGTGTGCTGGTCAAAATGGAGTACATTTGCAGTTTACAGAGATGAGCCCGGGACTCCTGAGGTAACAGAAGCCAACCAGGAAACACCAGGGAAATATCTCAAAGGAATTAAGGGGTGTTCCTGTAGGAAGGCTAGAAAGTTATGCCTGCGTCCTGGGCTGCATCAAAAACAATGGAGCCATCAGGTTGAGGAAGAGGTTTCTGCACCTTCACTCCACTTTTGTGTGACCCCACGAGGAGCATTCTGGTGTCCCCAGCACAGGAGGGACATTGAGCTGTTGGATGAGTCCAGAGGAGGGACACCAAGGTTATTAGAGGGACTGAGCCCCTCTGCTATAAAGACTAAGAAAATTGGGTTTGTTCATGCTGGAGAAGAGAATGCTTCAGGATGACCTAACTGTGGTCTTTCACTACCTGAAGGGAGCCTGCAAGAAAGATGAGGACATCCTTTTTATCTAGGCGTGTAGAGACAGGACAGAGGGGAATGGCTTTAAACTGAAGGCGAATAGGTTTGGTTTAGGTATTAAGAAGAAATTTTTTGTTGTGAGAGTGGCGAGGCACTGGAACAGGTTGCCTGGAGAAGTTGTGGCAATCCCATCGCTGGAAATGTTCAAGGCCAGTCTAGATGGGGCTTTGAGAGCAACTTGGTCTAGTGAAAAGTGTCTCTGCCCATGGCAGAGGGGTTGGAACTAAATGATCGTTAAGGCCCCTTTCAACCAAAGCCATTCTATGCTTCTATGACATTGNGGGGGGGGGGGGAAGTGAAAATAAAAGCAGAAAAAGTCCAATTTTGTGAGACAGTAATGCAACTGTGCTTGAAGTGGCTATTTTGTAATTTCAGATCAGTTACACAATATTGAAAGAAACTGATAAAATGAGAAGTTATGAAAAATCATGCAAGTCAGAGAAAATTGAATTATACCTGTAGAAAAAATGCTGAAATATATATCTTGATCATTCCTGTGGCTTTAATATGTTAACAATAGTCCTTCTAAATTCTGAATTCATAAGTTGATCTGAAACAGTGAAGAAGAAAAAAGTGTGTTTATATAATTTTATAGTAAATCAGTTGAATCTTTTCATCTTCATATAAATTGGATCAGCTTCACGATCAAGAGATCATTGCAAAGGCCTGAAGGCATCCCAGAGGAAAAAATGACAGATTTCTGTGTATGTTTTTAAGCTATAATTATACAGAATCATAAAATGAGTTTCTTAGGAATTATTTTTGTGGGATACAAGACCAGCTTTGATGTTTTTAACATTACGTGACCCAATTCAGTAGCATGGTTGACAAGTATTTTGGTGTCTCTGGAGACACATGATTACTAGAAAGAATGCAGAACTGAGCTCTGATGATTACTTGTTGTATAGAATGTTGTGCTGGCTTCAAATGCAAAAAATAGATCATATTTGTGTGAAAATCTACTTCTCGTGAAAATCGTTCATATTATAGAAATGTTGGAAAGGTAGAATGATAGAAAAAGATGGATGTGAAAGCAACATCAGAGTGGATGGATTCTTTCAAGTCAGAGCAAGGCTAAATAATCAATTATTGAGTATATGGCTCAGTAGCTTAGAATTCTTAATAGGGTAGAAAGACTTTTGCCTCCAGACATGATATACTTTTGGTGATTTATTTATAAGTAGTATTATATTTTATTCTAATATCTTAGTGAAACTTCGTAAGATATTGTTATTATTTCATCTGTAGTGTTTTAATCAAGTTAACATCAATACACCATTTCTATTTCAAACTAGAAGTTTAAAGAAATTCTTGCTTCACTAACAAGAATCCAGGTGTGATAAGGATCAGTCAGGAACAGATTCTGATATTATTGTTGTATAGCTGAAATTCTCTGCCCCTGTATTTAGGTGCTGTTAACAGCACAGTTAGAAGAAAGTACTGAGGGAGCCAACCTGAGGACTGATGAAGCCTTTCCATTATAGATACTATAAATTATTAATTATATATGTGCATTTTAGTCAGTTTCTTATCTTAAAGGCAGACGTTGTTCATAACTGACTCTGTAAAGCTAAATCAGACCCACCATTATAAAAAGTTGCTTTTTTAAATTTCATAGCTGATTTTGCAATAGTTTCCAAATTAGGAAAGGCTGTCCTTTCTGACCCATTAAACCTTTGGGAATTTTACTTGACAAGTGAAACATGAGTTGAGAATATCAGATGATTTCATTCAAATATTAATGAATTTTTATTAACTGAGGGCTTGAGGTAGGTAAATTACACAAAAAAGGTGGCAAGCTAAAATATAATTGTGAAAAAGTCATTAATAGAAGAAACAACTTTGTGAGGTAATTTGTGGTTAAAATTGAGCCCTGCCATTGAAGGCAAAAAAACCCCCATGTAGTGGGTTGACTCTGGCTAGATGCCAAACACCCACCACAGCCTCCCTATCACTGCCCTCCACAGCTGGACAGGGGAGAGAAAATATAGTGAATGATTTATGAGTTGACATAAGGACTGGGAGAGATCACTCACCAAATAATGTCACAGACAAACCAGGCTAGAATTAGGGATATTAATTGAGTTTATTAGCATTAAAATCAGAGCAGGACAATGACAAGTAAAATAAGACCTTAAGAACACCTTCCTCCCACCCCTGCCTCCTTCCTAGGTCTACGTCCTCCCCCAGCAGTGCAGGGAGATGGGAATGGGGGTTATCAGTTCATCAGAGATTTGTTTCTGTGGCTGCTCAGGAAGAGGAGTCCTTCCCCTGCTCCAGCCTGGGGTCCCCCCTACAGAAGTTCTCCCTGAACTTCTCCAGTGGGAGTCCATCTTCACAAACTCCTGCAGTGTGGCTCACATTTCCACAGGATTCAAGGACAGGCTGCTCCAGTGTGGGCTCCTCTCTCCACCGGCCTTCCATGGGGTCACAACCTCCTCTCAGGCATCCACCTACTCCAGTGTCTCCTCCACGAGCTGCAGGTGGATCTCTGCATCCCCACCGACCTCCATGTGCTGCAGGGGCACAGCTGCCTCACCATGGTCTTCACCATGGGCTGCAGGGGAATCTCAGCTCCAGCACCTGGAGCACCTCTTCCCCCTCCTTCTGCACTGACCTTGGTGTCTGCAGAGCTGTTCCTCTCACATGTTCTCACCCTGCTCCTCTCTGGCCACAATTGCATAAGGGCAATAACTTTTTCTTTTCCTCCTTCTCCTTCATCTTGTTATCACAGGATATCTCAGAGGCATTGTCACCGTTTCTAATACACCCAGCCTTGGTCAGGGGCATGTCCATCCTGGAGCTATCTGGCATTGGCTTTGCTGGACATGGGGGAAGCTTCTGGCAGCTTCTCACAGAAGCCACCCGTGTAGCACCCTCCACTACCAAAACCTGGCTGTACAAACCCACTTCAACCCTGCAATGTCAAAATAGTACAAATACAGTATTTTTTAATGAGAAAAAACCCCTACAGCTTGGTAGTTTTAGACCAGCATGTCTAAAACATATTTAACATGTTTTATTCCATGTCATTTCTAAGATCTTGCTAGGGAATTAGGCTGTTGTAAAATTTGTAGTCTCTTACTGCATTTTTTGAGCATGTGGAGAGATACCCATAGTCTTAGCTAAATTTAGGGATACGTAAATAAAACTCTTTCATTAGGAATTATCTCCTGTATTTAATGAGCTAGTAAGCAACTCTTCCCTCCCACAGATGGATTTTTGATACCTTTGATGAGAAATTTATCTCTTACTATATCAGATTTTAAAAAGAATCATTAAGATCATTTCAGTTCTAATAAAGCAAAATATATTTATTTTTCATACTGTATGAACCTGAAATTTTGGAAAAATACATGACACAAATGCCTGAAAAGTATATATAGCTTGTTGCTGACACCTGAAATTGTTCTGAACCAAATTAAATGACACCACAAAAAGTTTTAAATAACTTCAGGTTACTACAATATGATTAATCTGTTTTTATTGTTGCTTGGGCGACACACTCTATCTCTGTTCGCTGTTTTCCTTTATGTCTAATCCTGGCCTGTTTTTCTGTCACAATAAACATATATTAAGGTGATCTAAGGCTAAAGGTGCTGCAAAGTGCCTAAAATAGGTTGTTTTACTTCAGATAAAGAGTTATGCATGTTTCACTCCAAGAAGCCTCCTTTAAATGATATTTTGCATTAGTATGTTAATTTTTTGCTAGGAAAAAAAGTACATCTGAGCACCACAAGGATTTTTTTTTTTTTTTGTGATGTACTTAACTAATGATTGGTAGGCTATGACACTGGGAAATGAGAGAAATGCTTTCTCATCCTGGTCAAGCTTTCTGATTGATCACTGGGAAGACATGCACCTCTTAAATATTCATTTTCAAAATCTGGAATATATTGATTACCACTTTGTTAAGCAGTATTTCTGATAAAGTGATTGAATGAAAGAATAAAATATATCAAGTGTTTATTCAGTTTATCAAAAGAACTGAAAATGCCCAATACTTTCTTGGCAGTCTCATCCTGGAATAACTTATTTACAAGGTGTTATCATATGAATATATCAATAGTTAAATGAAGGTGAGAAGAAATATTATTAAATTTTCTAACTACTGCTTTCCAGAAAGCTTTGCTACAGAGTATTCCTCATTTAAACAGAGGGCATGTTTTATTCATTAAATACATTTAAAAATGCATTACATTGGGTTTACATAATGACAAAATTAAGCATGACTTTGTATTAGAATTACTCCTCTTCCTGGATGTTAGGGATGGTTAAAAAGCTCTAACATAAACTGCTCCACAAGGTTGAAGGGAAAGGTTATGTATACAGTGGTAATTTTGGTATGACAGTGCTCTGAAAAAATGGCAAATCCTTGGCTACACTTGAGTACAGAGACATGCAGCAGCAGTGGAAGTCTAGACCCACTGAAGACTACATTTTCTGAAGGCTTCACCCCTTCATCCTCAGCACATACAACTGTGGGCAGCTGTGCATTTATTATTTTTTCAGTCTATGTTGTCCTGCCCAGCACTGTGAATACAACCATGGGGGAACACAGCTTTGCTTTGCAAAGCTCCATGAGTTTATGTAGCCTTAAAAAACAATCCTTCAGCCTGAATGCATTTCCCAATTCTTTGGCATCCATCAGTCATTTAGTGGATGCAGTTCAAAGAAGGTAGAAATTGTCCCACACTTACCACTCACCCTGTGGCAAACACAGGTTGCATTTTTCATTACTAGGCCAGATGATAACTATGCATACTTTGCTTCTTTGAGAACCTATTCCAGCCCTCATTTTCTGTAGGTATTGTTGTGCTCAATTTAGCATGATAGAAAAGGATAGATGTATTTAAAAAAATCTGGTTATTTCACAATATAACTGGATCATAACAACAATATTTTTTTATTATGGGTGTATTTTATGATATGATAGTAAATCTTAAAATGTGCTCTAAAATATGAATTTATAGCTGAAGTGCTGATGCTGTTTCTTTGAGACAAATTATGCCTAAGAAAATATGTTACTAGTAAATCAATGCTCTAGATTGTTTGCACAAACTTTGTCAATGTCTGGGCCACATTCCCATTCAAAATTCTTCTCATTAAGCCATATTACCTCCTGCTAACCATTGCTCAAATTGTAAATGGGTAGGAAAGCAATCAGATAGTGTACTTTAAAGAAATGCAGAAATTGCTTTAATGTAGAGTGAAATTAGGAAAAAGTTGAGTGCATTCTTAACTGCCTTTAAATGCTGTCTTAGGAAAGGAAATAAGGAATAGCATCTTTGCATCAGCTTCTCAGCTTTTTATAGACATCTGTGCATGACTGATGTGGAATCTACAATAGAAGTTCTATTTTTGTACTAGTTTTGTCCTCGGTGGGTAACACACAGAGTAGGTTTTTAGGTTGATTTTGTTCCTGAGGGTAGGAGCATACCAGGTATGCCTATGGTGTCTGCAGTTCCTTAGGCTGCCTGACTAAATCAAGCAAACCAAGTTAAGCTCAAAGATCTGGTGGAAATGTGCAAGAGTTATAGTTGGGCTGGGAGACCTAAGGCAGTAAAAGGTGGATTGGGGACAGCAATATGTTAAAAAACAAAGGAAGAAGAGGGTAGAGAGACAGAGCTGCATGTGAACAGGTGGCTGGTCGTTGTGCTTTTGTCTAACTGTGCCTTGTGCCTGATCACTGCAGTCTGTCCCACAGTCTGAATCAATACTGTATATAATGTTGCCTGCGTGAGTGTGCTGTCTACTCAGAGCCTCTGTGCAAGCAGAAATGTGAAGCCAGACTAGCTGGTGAGTAAGGTAACAAATATGAGTGCCAGCAATTGCACTGAGAAGTCATGAGCTCAATGGGTGTGATAGTTTTGGCTGGAATAGGGTTAATTTTCTTCATAGAACCTGGTATGGCACTGTGATTTGGATTTGTGCTGAAAACAGTGTCGATAACCCAAAGTTACTTCTGTTATTGCTGAGCAGGTCTTTCACAGAGCCAAGGTCTTTTCTGTTCCTCACACCACCCAACCAGTCAGAAGGCTAGTGGGAGCGAACACAAGGAGTTTGGAGGGGGCACAGCCAGAACAGCTGACCCCAACTGATCAAAGGGATATCCTACACCATATAGCATCATGGTCAGCATATAAAGCTGGTGGAAGGAAAAGGAAGCAAAGGACATTTGAAGTGATGGTGTTGGTCTTTCCAAGTTGCTGCTATGAGTGATAGAGTGACAGCTTTCCTAGAGATGGCTGAACAGCTGCCTGCCCATGGGAAGTGGTGAAAGAATTCCTTGTTTTGCTTTGCTTGCATGGGCAGCCATACCTTTTAAAATGTTTCATTTGTTTGCTTTTAATTGCTTTACCTTTTAAACTGGTTTTATCTCAACCTACAGGTCTTCTCACATTTACCCTTTTGGTTCTCTCTCCCCGTTCTATCATGGGGGAA
>WEIT01014694.1:7382-31532 GCA_013389985.1 Dryoscopus gambensis
GCCCGTAATTAGCACTAGTAAATGATTAGTCAAATGTATAAGTCTTGGTACCATCCTGGAATTCAGCTATTCCACTTTGATAACACTTGCCATAAAGTCAAGAAAAAAAAGAAAAGAGACTGGATAGATTTAAAGATCCTTTTATAGAAAGTAGCATGGCCAGAGTCACAAATATGCAGGCTGTAGCATGCTGTACATTATAAAGCTAGAAAATATTTTAATTCTCAGTCTCAACCTTACAGTCCCACCAAGAATGTGTCATGCTTCACCTGTTTCAGTTTGTCAGTTTATTTTTTAGCAATTTTTATGCAAGTTATTTTAGTTGCTGACTTGAACAATTTGTTCCATACCTCAACACCCATTTTGTGTAAGAAAATCATAAAAGTTAGGAAGCTGAAAATTGGATTTTTCTTTTGAGCAGCTGCTGTCCGCAAATGTGGAAAGGTTGTTAAAAGTGAATAGCATCACTTTCTAACAAACTCTAGGTAGGTTGGATGACTGTATCTCATTACTCATTATCATGCATTACTGTGCTATCACCAAGCATCATTATGTTGGCATTCATAGATATATGGAAGAAAAAGAAAAGCTCTTTTGGGGTTTAAAGATGTGTTTGTACAACCATGCATGTCAATGATCCTTCACTGTTGACCTACTCATGTGGAGTTACATTTATAATTAAACAAAATTTCTTGATTGAAATGTGTTCTATAATGTTCTNTTATAGAGCACTAGAAAGTGTTGGTAGAGACAAATTTAATGCAAAAGAATTTGTTTATTAAAAAACCCCGCAACTTTTAGTTTAACTGACTCCCTAAGTCTTTGTGCTTCTACTTTTGGTGACCTAATGGGGATTGGATAGATTTCTGTTTCATTTATTCTGAAAGTAGTTTAATTAGAACTTTCATTTCTGTGTTACCCATTTTTATATAGCACATTTGTTTCCATGTGCTGACATTCCAAATCAGAGGCATCTGGTCTCTTGCATCTGCTGTGCCTCCACCAGGGTGCCACTATTAATGAGTTTTTATTCCTATGGCTGTTGTAACAGTAGCTTCTAATAGTTTCCACTTACTTTTCTGTTGAGGATCCAGTTTTACAACCTTAAATACTTGGCTGAATTCATAAAAGTTTTTAAAACTATCTCCAGATAGTAATTGCTTCTGATTTTGGTTTTTGGGGTTTTTGTTCATTTGTTTTAGATCATTCAGCTACTACTTTTAAGCTATTCAATTTTTATTTTTCCCAAAAATCATATTTAGTGGTCCTTTAGTTTGTATTCTTCAAAGCACTGCTCTTCCTACCATAATTAACTGTATTTTTATTAACCCAAAAAATCATCTTGTATGATCAGTTTATCCAGTCACAGAATATTTTTCTGAATATGATAACACTTTAAGTGAAGCTCAAGTGTTATCGTTTATTTTCTTGCTATCGGATCACAGGAAGACTTAGGAATGATGTATTTTAGTAGCTACTTTTATCCAAGTTTCCATCAGGGTTTGATATATACACTGTAGATACCATGTGGAACGTGTATTTGTTAAGTCTTTAAGATTGTATAAATTGGTAAAACTAGACCAATAAACATTGTAACAATTTCATAATTCTAATTGATAAAATTCTACTAAATAAAATAGGACATTGCTTGCCTCCCAAATACTTTGTATTAAATCAAGGGGAAAATATATTTATTTTAGAAATCCTGCTTTTTCTAAGGATAAGAAAAGAAATCTGTTTTATAATTATGTATTATTGTCTTATGAAAGTCTAAGAATCTTCAGATCTGTTTATAGTGTTAAAAGTTTAAGAATGTCCTTCTGGACATTTCAAAAAAACACTCTTGTGCATCCAGAAGAAAATAATTTTATTCATATTGAATAGCAGAGGGAAGGCTGTCCACACAATCCATACAGGGATGAGATTTTTATGTTCCCTAGGGAACAGCAGAATGAGCAAGACTCACTTTAAAGAGGCATTTCTACTTTTCCTGAATGTCCAGTTCAGGAATTGCAGATGGGTCTTGGGGGTAAATCCTTGTGTGAGCCCTTGGGCACAGATCAGCTCCATTCCCTCATTTTGGTACCGAGCAAATCCTTTCTGAGCTGTCCTTACCTAGTGCTTCATCTCTTACTGGGTTTCATATAACAACAGCTTTCTTTTGTGGTGCAAACACAGCATTAAATGTCTAGTTGGAGACTCAGATTGGATCAGATAAATAATTCTGTTTGAATATTCCAGTATAAAATTATATTTAGGAAACTTTAGGGAAGAGAGTCACTTTTTGCATGAGACCTTAGAATGACTTAATTTGTTTTTCCTCTTCTAAAGATTTTCTAGGTAGTGAAGGAGAGAGAAAGGGAAATATTACTTTGGAAGCCACAGAATTATCTGAGCCTGTTGTGTGTGTTTTAGTGTTCCTTCTGCACCATCCATTTTGGCAATATGTGCAATACAGATGTTGTTCGGCTGCACTGCCACTGCTTTTCCTATTGTAAAATTCATGTCACTCATTAACTTGTCTTCTTAGAAAATGGAGTTTAGAAGGCACATAGATGTCTAGAGATAGTAACTGCATCAGTAGATTTTATTTCTCTTTCGAAGGAGAGACTTCTAATGAGAAATTTCTTCTTTGCTTAATTATGCAAGCTGCTGTTTTAACTGCATGTCTCTGTATGCAATTCAATCAGTATACAAGTGAAAAAATACCATCCAAACTTTTGGGTATGACTTTAGAAAGCCAGTTATAATAGATTTTCAAAGAACTTCTGGTACAGAAGTTAAATGCAAGAATTTCACGGGGTTTTGTTAGATGCGGATCTTAAAAATTACTTTTTTTTTCCTGAAGAGTTTGTAACTGAACAAAATGAAACACTGTGGAGCTTTTAGTTTGCTTTTGATAGCACATGCTGTAGTTACTGGAAGCTATATTCTTGTGCTCTTTTGTTAATCGTACTGAACAGAAAATGGTATTAGGTCTTTATTTGTAACCTTCAAGTTGGTGAAAATTATGCAACTGTAGTCTGAAGTTGGAGGGTCGAATTTAAGATCAGACTCACAGGTCTTTTCTATCCAGAACAGTCAATGAATAACAACTTTTTAAAATCAAATATGATTATTTAGAGCAAAAGCATTTTAAGAAGAGGAGACTCTTAAGACAATAAAATACTCCAGACACTTTATCACCAGCCAGGTGAGAATGCTAACAGGTTATCTAACCAGTGTCTATGTAACCAGCCTGAAAACTAGAAATCCTTCTCTGGCCTTTTTTGCCAGCTTAATATCTGTTAAAGTGTACCTACTAACTATCTGACAGCACACTGTTCTGTTCTGCTGACTAAAAATTGTAGGCAGAAAAAAAGTAATTTGTTCATAGTTTTGTAATAAATACTGCTACTTTCAACTCCTACGACTGGGAAATCTGAGGATCTTTTCTGGAAACTACACAATAGGGAGCTGAAGCGTCTGAATTTGGTCAATGTCTTTTAAATACATACTTGGATGCTTCTCACGTGAGAAACGATTGTGCTGATTCCTTGTTTGCTCTTCCCTAATCCTTCAAAATAAGTTAAATATATGCATAAATCTTATATGTGTTATCTTACATTCCTTGAGTTTTCATTTTCATTTTCATTTTATCTAAAGCTATTGTATTTTAGTTTTTATTGCCTTCTAAATATCATGAAGCTGATCTTTTTCCCTGTGAGAAACTCTAAATCCACTTCTTACTTTCTAGTCAGATTGTTTGCGCTTTATATATTGGTTTGAGTAGCATATAAATTTTTGTGAGTGTTAATTATTTTTCTGCTAGGTAAGAAGTGAGGACAGAAAAAAGTGACATTAACAGTCTTACAATGGCTTTTAACCAGTAGATAATAATTAAACAGTCTTGAAATATTAAAAAATAAACATAATTTATTAGACTTCATGAATTTATAGGAAAAGCCTGCCTAATCTGGCAAGAATGTAAACCCTTATATCTTCTTTTTAAAATACACAGTAAAATATCAGATAATACAGAAAAATAGTGACCTTGTATATAGCTTTATAGAGGAGAATAGCATATCCTGCATAATTCGATGTGTTAAAAATGAAGAATGATTGCTCTTTTGTATCTAGTTTTACAGGTTCTTTTAAAATTATTAGTGCAAGTTATACTTGGTATTTTTAAATTAATAACAACAGTATTTAGTAGGTCTAGGGCAAATTCTTTGTATTATTTGAAACAGCAAACAATCTTTGTGGTTTAAATCAAGTTCACACAAAAACATCCCTATATGTGGTCTTTCTAAGAGGTCTTTATGCTTTTTTCTTTATTTTACTTTTGTATTTGTGTTCACCTAGGCAATACTACAGGATCTGGAGCAAAGACGTCCCCAGCTGGATGAACTAATAACTGCAGCACAAAATCTAAAAAACAAGACGAGCAATCAAGAGGCCCGGACAATAATTACTGACCGCAGTAAGTGGCGATTCTGCCATCATACGGCATTGCAGCAAGCATGGAAAATGTTGTCATATCTAATAAGTATAGCATTCTGCAGATACTTTATACCTCTGCCATGAGAAGGAGATTTCTATCAGGTGACAGTCCTCACACAGATATTCCAAACTGCACATAGAAGAAATGTCAGTGAAAGTCAGTGATCCCACATTTCAGGTTTTTCACCTTAACTTCATATTGCTTGTCTTCATGGTGGAAGGACGTTGTACAAAATATAGAATGTGAGCACTGAAGATAAAGAAATACATTTATTCTTACACAAGGAGAAAAAAGAAAGAATTCACAGAGTATAGCCAGAGGCTGGTAAGAAGCTTTCAATTCCATCCCCTGTAGTACAGCTGCAGGCTCTTCTTTCATCTCCCCTCAGCTGACGCACAAGTCTGGTGATGCTCTGCATTACTCTGTATTATTTCTTCAGTTCTGTTTTCCCTTTCCAGATTTAACCAACTAGCTGTGCCTAAGGTGGAAAAATTAGTAGATTAAGTTTTAGAAGAAGTCTATAGAAGACATAGTGTTGTCACCCTTGGGAGCTTGCATGTCCTTACACCCCTCACTATAGGATGAAACACACTCTCAAGGTCATGATATAGAAGCAAGCCTTGTGATGGACTGCTATATATCTTCAGTTATTATCTCAATTTTTCAGGACTAGAAACTAAGAAAAATGAATTTTTATGGTCCTCAAGGTCTGCTATGGAGCTTAGAGAAGACTCAAACCAAGTGTTTTGCATGTGGACAGAGACAATTCACTTTAGGTGGATGCAAACTGTTCTGTACATCTTGGCCTGGAGACCAGGGCTTGCTTCCTTAAACTGATGACTGTGGAGGTGTCAATGTCAGCTAAATTTTTCTATCCCCATAATTAAAAACTTAATACATCTATATACACCATTATCTATTTCTTTTTTTCCATCAGGTACATTCCATACTATGTCCAAATCACAGTGCATGTTTGGACCACATTGTTGGTAGTCACACATATAAATGCTATTTAGAGTATATCCTATGTGCAATAACACTATTAAACTGCTATTGAAACGTGTTACTTAGAGAAGGAGAAGCTTTATGTTTTAATTAAAGTTTGAGAAGGAAAGGATAGCGCTTGTATATTACATAAGAACCTGCTCGTGTTAGACATGCAAATTAATTTTAGAATCACCTGCTCATTTGAATTCACATGAATTGTGTTACATGCACTTTAATTTTACAGTGCTTATTCAAAACCAGCACATGTAGTACTCCCATCAGTATTTTGTAGTATATTTTAATTTTTAATTGTGATACAAGTCTTCTGAAGTTAAGAATTGTAGACTTACAAAAAATGCAAGCACAATTCCGTATGCCCTCATGTGAATTGTATGCATGACTAAATTTTGTTCTGTTGGAAAACTGGTCTTCACTTTAAGTGAATTTACCTTCTAAGACTAAATGCTTCTTTCTCATACAGCAAAGGACAACAGCTATCAGACTGTAAATCATGAATGTGTATGTGGTAACTATATTACAGCTTGTGTCTGTGGCTAGTAGTGTGGTAAATACATTTTACATGATGATTTCTTGGTTTTTATCTATAAGAATTCTCAAAATTATCAGTTAGTTTTGAACTTAAAGTACAAAAATCAGTTTTACTGAAAATTAATTTAGCAATTAATTTTCTATGCTGAAATTGTCGATATCCTTGTCTACAAAAGTGCAGCTTATGATGCAGTAGATACAGGTCATGTCCCTTTATATACTTTCAAGTACACCTTGGAGTAAGATCAGGGCCATTTTCGGTCCAGTTTTCTGAGGCAGGAGACTAGATCCATGAAGGTTTTTCATGTTTAATAATTTATATCTGGGCTATTCTAGGTGATACTAAACACTACTCAGTAGGTATTCATTGCTTTTGGATTTTAAGGAGATCGTGATATTACTGGGGGACACAAAGATGCTAGGACTTTACAATATGACACATAAGGTATTTCTGAATATTTGCCACATATGACATACTCTCATCTAAAGTACTTCTTTTTAAGAACAGAAAATTTTATATTTTTAATTGCTTGATTTTTCTTTTCTCCTTATGTGTATATGTATATATGAAGAAGATGGAGATTGCTCTGTTTGGTTTGAATTAGGCCTGCTGAATATCTATATAGTTCTGGCTGCAGCTATCTCTGTAGTTCACCTCTCTTCACAGTGCTATCCTGTCCTGAAATAGGGATCGTCCTTATTCCCAGCCCGGCTGGGTGTCTCTAGCTGCGTGCCCGCACCTACTGTGCTCCTGTCCTGTACAGTGCTCTCACCTACTGCACGTGTTTTGCCTTGTCCTCCAGCACATACTGAGTTCAGCCTACTGCACCCACTGTGTTGTCCCCAAGTCCATTCCTGGGAATCTTGTTCACAGCCAGAGCTGATCCCTGTATTGGAGAACCTACTCCCGCTGCTAAGGTTTGTGCATTCCTCAAAGCCTTAGAGAGTGTCCACTCCCTTGTACTTGCACCTTGCACCAAGGTCCTGCTGCAAGTCCTCCCTGACTACCTCATCCATAGACTGTTTCCCATTTCCTGAGTTTTTCTCCCTTTTCATGAATACAAATAGGATACCATGGTTATGTTTTAGCAGTTATGGGTATGCATTTATTTTATTCTGTTCCACGACCTGAGCATTGGCACATTGGTGCTCCTCTGCAGCAGCTGTGTACCACCCTCACAAGCAGCCTTCTGTAATGTCACACTGTCATGTCACACTGTCATGTCACACTGTCAGGGGCCAAATGCATCAGATCCCATCTTAAAGGAAAGGGAGTAATGGGCTGCAATGCCCTGGTCTTCACGTAGGGGCTGATAGACTTGACTTTAGTGCTCCCCAGGCTGAAGCACAGCATCTCACACTTTGGGAAATGAAAAGATGAGAAGATTAGCTAATTTGTATGAATAGGTTGTCTTTAAAATATTAAAGTGCTAGTAAAAATCCCTAATGCAATCATCTGGCCAGTATCACTAAAGAGATATATTATAAATACTAAATGAGGCACAGGTACTCTACAAGAGTAGAGTTAGCTGCATTCTTCATCACGGGATGGGTTGGCGTATCATCATCTCAAAATATCATGGAATTAAACCCTGAAGGTTCTGGCTTCTGTGCTAACATTGCTAACTCTTAAGTCTCTCTGCTTGCAGAAACATGTATGTTATGTTTGTTAAAGTCTAACTTTGAAATATATTTAGAAACCTTATTTCCTTTTTAAAGTATTTATTTAAAAAAAAACCTGGGTAAACATGTTATACAAAATAAAAAAAACATCAAAAGACATTTGTTAGAAAATGTCTATGATAAATTGCAAAAGAAATCTATAATCATGAGATTATTTTCAACAGAGTTGCCATAGTATTGCATAGATTTAGTCTTTCTTACAGTAGTTAAAGATGAGCTCATACAATTGAATTATTTCCTATGAACTTTTTTCTCCACCCTTACTTCATTATCTGCATGAAACTGCTGGAGCTATATTACATGAAAAGACTTTGACTCTATAAAGTAAAGTTTGCATTATGTTTACATAATATTATATTTAAATCTCTGTGTATTCTATGTAAATCATAGTTTGTTTACAACTTACACACTCAAGAATATGTAAGAATAATAATTACATTTAGTCTTGAGGAAGAGTTGTGGGAAAAAGCAGCATACCTTTCTGCTCTTTTCATGCAGAAGCATTCTGTTCTAACAGAACCATATGCTGCACAGTAACATTTTTCTCTCCATAATGCATCACAGCTCCAAAACACATTGCCTTACTGCTGCTGAAAATGTTGCTTCTTTAAAATGAATGAGTTTATAAGCAACTTTTAATTTAAAAAAGTAATTAAACTTTGAAAATTCCTTATTTTCCATCAGTCCTTGTGTATGAATACACTCAGCTGGTAAGAAGTCAATACAGAAATAAACTGAGAGGTAATAAAAACAAACTTACAGTCTTACAATCAGAAATACCAAACCAATAACAAAGACTATGTTAGATCTTGCTAGATCCTGGAAATATAGGAAACTTGAAATAGCAGGCTGTGTTCACAAACACAAGAGGCAACACTGCATAAACTTTCTGTGGTTTCACTTGGCTAGTAATTTACATCCCAGTTTTGTAATGTGATTTCTGGCTGTGTAAGTGATCGAAGAGGTATGGAAATTCGCATTTATAAAACTGTATGAAGAAATAATCTCCTACTAACTAAGTAATCTCCCTTTCAATATTATAAACCAAAGTAACACATATTTCTTCAGCAATTTTTTGAAATTTATTGTCCTCTCAAAATATCACTTGAGAGGTTAATTAATTCCTATTACATTAAATTCATAAATAATAGCAATAAATACAAGCATTTCAATGAAAACTATTTTGATAAAGAATTATGCTTTGGGACAAAATTATCCCTTTTGAGATTTTCTTTGACGGTTTCAGAAAACAAGTCCACAAGTATATGAATAATTTATAGATGATGTCTTCAGAAGAGGTATTTTGGTTTTGTGGTTCGTTGTTTGTTTGTTTGTGTTTGGTTTATTTGTTGTTGGTTGGTTTTGGTGTTTTTGAAGAAAACCTTTATGCTGTAATTGGTTGTTAGCAGAGCTCCATTTGAACTAATCTGGAAAGAGTCTGAATGTCTCTGTGCCACTACATAAAAATGCCTTTATTTAATAGTTTGCTGTATTTGACAGTTTTATGGCAAAATCATCAACTTGTCATCACTTTCACAACAAAATATGTGGAAACTCCACAGTGAATTACAGCTGTACTGTTGTTCTTGACATCTTAATAAAATAGCCATTTCCACTGTACTGCATCCACATGGTTTTCTCTTAGAGCTATTGAATACAAATGATGAGTTTACCACTTGAAAAAATAAAGTCATACAGTCTGGGATTTTCCTACCTAGCAAGACCAAAAAAGAGAAGTGTAAGAGAAAACTGTATTTGTATGCAGTTTTCCAGTTATGTTGTTGATATTTTTAAGCTGAATTATTGAATAAACCCCAGTGGTCCATTCTCTGAGCTTCACATATTTGAAGAACATTTCAAGAATTTGAATTTCCTGTGTGATATACATGCAGTTTATTAATCATCCTGATGTACCACTTTACAGCTGACAACCTGTTTTTCCTATGAGAACTTCACGCCGTAGAAAAAAAGCAAGGAGAAACAGTTTTTTTGTAACAAAATGTCAATAACATGATAAAACTAGAGCTCTGAAAGGGATAGCATGGTACTGGGAAGAGTATAGAGTTTGAAACCCGTTCCTTTGTGCATGTTTGCTGCTGTAGGACCTATCAGAAAGTTATGAGACATTTTAAGAAGGAGTAGGAAGTTATTTTGGAATACTGGGGAGACTTGCCCTTTAAGAATAGGCAATAACATGCCCCAGAAATGTCTGAATGATTGGGGAATTCCAAAGTTGTCAGTCTATATATACTAGAAGCATATGGTTCAGTAGACAGAGGACAAGATCTCAGCTGCCTCAGCTGCCTGCTTCAGGTGTTGTAGTCCTTCCTAAAAGGCTTTGAGACTACAAGGGAACTATTCTTCAGTTCTGGTTATATTCTTTGGCAGGAATGGCACAGATTTTTTGGTAGCCCCAGAGGTCATAAATGTATTAGGTGATATCATTACTGGCGACTTGCTTGGACCTCACCATCTCAATTGGGTAAAAAAAGGTAATTGCAAAATTTCATGTTGGTAATTCAGGTGGAACTGGCTAGTTCTAGGCCAGATATTTCTAAATAGGTAAGAACTCAGATAAGAACAGAATAGATAAGTTTTTTGTTGATCGAAATAAGCCTGTATTGGAAGACAGGAACCCCAGGTTTCTGTTTTGTATAGAGACATTTAAAATTATGTCCAAATTATGTCTTAGTAACATTTTGTCATCTATCCTTGATTGATCTTAGAGTTGGTTAACCAACTCTCTCTTGAGAAAATTATTACCACATAGTGAGTTCTCACCTAACTGTGAACTCATGAACAGTAAAGTCCAGTGAGGAGTGTAAGGCTGTGCTACAGGAAGAGACCTTTCAGAAAACATGGTATTAAACAATTTTCTTAAAAGTCTTTAAATAATTTCATCTAGGCCTAGAAGAGTGAAAACAAACAAACAAACACACAAAAGCTATGAACAAACCACCCAGAATGACAGCATGATTTGGTAGGGAGATGTTTCACATTAATAAGTTACGTTTTGTTGTATAATGTAGCCATGGGTACATAAAGTTACCGGGTTAAAAGACTTGGGATACACCCTTATATGACAGAAGAACATACTTTTCTCTTTAGCCTCAGGAATGATTTGGTACAGCATTGGAGGGGAGCTGCTGTTTGAGTCTGCTTTGTATCTTGTTTTAACCTGTTTGTCACCATTTAGGGATGGAGTTAGTAGACAGCAGTTAGTCAGAATACAGACAGAAAAGTTCTTGTAATTTAAAATGTCAAGACAATTTAAGCCTATTTAATATGCTGCAATTCACTCTGCTGTTCTTCAAATGTTTGGAGACTGAGGTGATAGAATTGATTTTAGTAAAAGAGCCAAAACATATAAATCTTCAGGCCTCCGCCCCTCAACCTTCAACCTACCCAGTCACCAATTCGGTGAAACTCTGGCCCGGAATGATGAGCAGACAGGAAATGACAGAAAGTCTTGTCAGCAGGCCGTTCCTTTCCCCAGGTACTACAGTCTGCTCCCCTACCATGGTAAGTGCTGTTCACTGTTGTCAGGGGCATCTTTTCCTTCTTTTATGCTCGAGAGGAGTCATATTTTAACAGACTGTTTTTATATAACTACCTGCCTTCCTAGAGTCTTTGTGAAAAATCTCCATTCAACATCCATTTAAAGGAGATTTCTTTTTTTTTTTCCGTTTAACAAGACCAGTGCCTCAGAAGCTTCAGAAAGAAGCAAATTTACTTGCAAGGGTGTAATAAGCAAAATGTAAAGGGAAGGTAAGAAACAGCCACACAGGACGAGATGGCAGATCATGTAGGTCTCTGAAATTATTAGTACCATGTCCTTCTGAAGAATTTTGAAGGATTCCATAGTATGCAAGTCTGAAGTAAATTGAGATTACTTCTCAGGATACAAAGTCTTTCATATCTTAATTAGAGAAGTTAAAATATTTTTTGATACATTTAATCGACCAAAACTGCCACAACTATGTCATTCTTTGGGAAAGCAATCACTGAATTATTTAACAGCACTGAGTTATTTAACAGCATCTAATGTGAGACTTCCTATTTATAGTGTTACAGCAAAAAATCTGTTTTTAATTACATTGCATTTCAAAATTGAATTCAGTCACATTTTTACAAATGTTAACTAACATTTATATAAAATACTTTAAAAACTGAAAATAATAAATGCTAAAGAGGTTTTATTACATCTTTTCAGAAGAGGTAGAAGAATGTTCCATTGACTTGTGTAGTGGCTAGATAATCAGAAAGGAATGTTTTTTCTCCTTGGTACTGGAAAGACTCAGTCAATTTGAAATGTTAAAAGGGGTAATGTAAGTAGCTCCCCATACATGGTGACTTTTGTCAGTGAAGTCACAGATGGAAAGTGATGGAAGTGCTTCATCCTTGAAAACAAAGTCAGGGAACAAGTATTTGTGCTTTGTGTAGCTGGAACAGGACTTGCCACCCAAATGCAAATATAAACACTGGGACTAGGGGATAATTTAGTTGTGTCTGTCAGTTTAATCAGTGAAAAAACAGGCAAGGTAAGAATAACAAAATATTCCAGGATATACTGGGAATCCCTCATGCACATGGCGAAAGGTAGAGAGCTCACTGTTAAGGTGGGCTACCGCAACAAAGAAAGTAGGACTTGTTAATTCTTTTCTTGCAATATATGATTACATCCAAGCAACACGAGCCATTCTTAATTTTTCTTCATAGAAGAAGCTCCCTGCCAAACACTAAGCACTGACTTACTCCTATGCCTCAGATCAGTTGTATGATAGTATATGGATTTTTTTGTTTGTTTTTGCCTTCAGATATCAATGAAAATATAGTAGGAGCAAACTTCTTGCATCACTGGAACTGAGAATTACCTCAATTTAATTTCCAGATCTGCTACAGACTTTCCTTGTAATTCCAGGAAAGTCTTTTAATTTCATATGTTCAGGTCTTTGTCTGGTTAAGGTGGGATAATATATTATCCCAGCCTTTCTGTGCCGTATCTCTTCAGAAGACTAGATTTTTCTACCTGTTTTGTTTGAATCTAACAAACCTAAGTGTTTGCTGTTTTGGTCCCTGTTTCAAGGCAGTACTGTGTTAGAAATAGTGGCTTGCACAGAACATTTTAAATTTAACTAGAAGCAGACATGTAAACAGTAAAAATATCCATTTTATTTTTATCTTATTCATGATGATACAAACAGAAGAGCTATGCTCGTGTTACAACACATTAGTCAAAATGAAAATAAATGGAAATAAAAAGGAATTGTTCAGAAATGAAGTTTTGAGAATGTGATCAAATGATTTGTCCACTGACAGACTGATGAGCAACATTTAATCTCTACAGTTATTTTTAAAACTGTGTCAGAACAGTATATATTCATTTATACAAGACCATAATTTTCTGTAGTAATTAGAGGGCAAACAGGAAACAGAGGTCCTGCTCAGCAGAGATTACAAGCTAAATTTAGATGCCACATAATCAGCCATATCAGGAAGATGCAGGTTTTGGTGTACATTGTGTCCCATCTCGCTTCCTAAAATGGATGCAATGCACAAAGAACATATATTGGAAAATGGAGTTGTTCTCAGAAAATCTAGTTAAGCATCCTGGAGCATGTTTGGCCTAAAGATTTTACTTTGGCTATCCTCAATATAAATTTATCATGATTTTAGTTTTGCTTGAGTCAGGAATAAACCAATAACAAAATCAGTGTTTTACACAGCCCCCAAAGCTCCTTTGCAAGTCCAACCTGAGTAAATACTGGCTTAGTCTGTGTGAGAGAGGTCCTAAGACTTTGTTGAGTGGTTGGACCAGCTGGTGATTTGATTTTGTTATGTATACAAATCATCACCATGCTGACCTATGAAATACTGTATATAATTCAAAGATTTAATTTTGTTACTGGTTTCAGAACCAAATGGTGACTCTGAGGCTTTTCAGCCTGTGCTTGGTGGATAACAGTGTTTCAGCCTTTATCATACCAAAAAGGGAGGGAATGAGAAAAAACAAAACTGTTCTGGAGACTAGCTGCTTCTATTTCATCTTTCTTATCAGCAAGCCTATTGCATGACAGGTGAGAGAATGAATTGTCAGAGGACAATCCCTCACCAACTAACAGGAAAGGAGGGTGGATGACGAGTACTCTGATATGTGGTGAGAAAGTGGCGGCATTTGGGCTTGGTGAAACTTGGAGCCTAAAAGAGAATATTTGGGAAAAAGGTCTATTTTGTTATATTTTAATTGGATGGGAACTTGTGTATAGTCGAGCAAACGCCTATGCTATGGAAATTTTTGCTGGAAGTGTCAGACTGTGTTTATGTCTGCTTCACCATCTTAAGTTTAGAAATAAGTGCCATATTTCAGAGGAAGCGATGTAATAATTTTGCAGAATATTCATTACATTCTCTCTGAATTTCTGTGCTTTTGACACTTGGCTTTCTTCACTGCAGCATTCTATTAGGATGGCAAAAGTAATGGTTTCATCTGTTTGTTGGATAATTTTCTTTGCTCCATTTTATGTGTTTTCCTGAAAATATAATAAAATACAGAATCAAACAAAACAGGTTATTTCAGTTGGAAAGGACCTGCAATGACCAGCTAGTCCTTCTGCCTGATCACTTCAGGGCTGATCAAATGTTAAAGCACTTTTTAAAGGGTATTTTCCAAATGCCTCTTAAATGCTGACAGACACAGGACATGGACCACCTCCTCAGGAAGCCTTTCCCACTTTCTGGCCTCCCTCTCAGTAAAGAAATGCTTTCTAATTTCCAATCCAAACCTGTGCAGTGTGCTAGGTTCAAAATTTGCTGAGTTTAAGCCATATCAGAATAGTGACTTTGAAGTGTCTGCCTAAAGTGGATTAAGTTCAGTCCATAGAGTGTCTCACCAATGTTTTGATCTGTGTTGGAATACCATAGAGAACATGACCAAAGAAGCACTTACATCTGATTAAAAGAAAACAAAACATCCCAGAACAAACGCAACACCTCAAACAAAAGAAACCATATAGTAAAAGGCAAGTTATCATGTCTTTCCTTTTCTCAGGATTGGTGTAATTGACACATTATATATTTTTTTTTCCTTTATTAGCTAAAATATTGCACTAAGATGACAGATATTATACATTGTTGGTTGGGGATATTATTATTATTATTATTATTATTATTATTATTATTATTATTAATGTATCTTTTTAGTTACTAAGGAACAAATACATGTGATGTCATGCTAGGTTCATGTGACCTTGAGAACTAGTCCTTTAAATTCAGAATAGGAGAAAAAGCATGTTACCTGTTTTTTTCTGGCATGCTCTTATGCTTGCAGAGTTGTGCTCCTTTGGAGTTCAAGTATCAGCATTTTTTATGATAGGACCCTCAATTTCTAATCAGTAATTAATTAAAAAATATAGGAGCATTATAATTGCATGGAGAATGCTCAAAATGTTTTAATGTTATGGAATTTTGAGAAGAAATACCTCTTTCTCCTGCTGTGTATGTTAATTCCTTAGTTGCCTCTGTTGGATATTTACTTTGAAGTGTATAAGGCCATTTTAAGTGTGACGTTTAACTATTTCTCTGCTTTATACTTCAACAAAGTTGAAGTTAAGAATTTCAAGTGTTAGGAAGCTAAGATTGTCTTTGCATAAAAAGGTATGGATTAACCAGTATCAGACTGACAGCATCTTGGGGAACACAAAAAATTGGTGCAAGTTTGAGAGGGAAGACAGAATGGGGTGTAAGAACTGTGGAAATGTCAATCTGAAGAAGAAGCAGGAGCCCCATAGAATTAACTCATCTTTGGAAATAGTTCAACATTGGTGCAATTTATCCAAAGGACTGTGATTATCAATCTTAAAAAAAAAAAAAAAAGAAAAGAAAAAAAAAAAGAAGAAGAAGAAGAAAGATTTTTTACTTTACAGTCTTTTGATATCTGATATTTTTCTTCTCTCAGGAAGATTTTTGTAACAGAATTATTTTACCCAAATCACGTAAATGTGACTTTCTTTTGAGTCTATAAGTCCATGCTGGAATTTATAGTCAGCTGTCCCTGAAAATATATCATGGGTGAAGATGCATATCTGGTATTTCACTGCACTATTAAGGGCTGCATCCAGCTGTGGGGTCCCCAGCACGAAAACATGGACCTGTTAAAGCAGCTGCAGAGGAGGCCGTGGGGGCCAGAGCAGCTCTCCTAGGAAAACAGTCTGAGAGCTGGGACTGGTCATCCTGGGGAAGAGAAGGCTCCAGGGGCACCTCACTGCCACCTTTCAGTTCTGGAGATGGACTTCCTGTAAGGGCAGTCGTGATAGGACTTTAAGAAGGACTTTAAACTGAAAGAGGGCAGGTTTAGCTTGGATGCTATGAAGAAATTATTTACTGTGAGGGTGGTGTGGCACTGGAACAGGCTGCCCAGAGAAATTACAGATGCCTCTTTCCTGCTAGTGTTCAAGGTGGGGCTTTGAGCAACCTGGAAGGTTCCCTGCCCATAGCAGGGGGGTTAGAACAAGGTGATCTTTAAAACTCTCCTCGACTCAAACCATTCTATGAGTCTGTGATTAAGAAACTGGTAATTTGTAAATAAAATAAATTTATACAGTTTATACAGTTTTCAATCTCTCTTGTGAAATAAGAAAAAATTACTAACTCAGTTCAGATATACTGTTAACCCAGTACAAAATATGTGAAATTTATGCTTAAAGTTGAATATAGAAATATTTTAAAAGAAGTACTGTTATTTCTTTCCTTTCAAGTCAGTTCTTCCTCATTTAGAAGTTTTCTTTGCTTTCAAAGGAAATATAAAAGTCAAAGCTTGTGTGTTTTTGATTTGGCCCACTGTTGTTTTTTTTGGTTTTTTTTCCCTGATGCATGCATGGCTTTTTTTGGATACTGAGCTAAGCTCAGTACCATTACCAGCACCCAGTTTTCTGCCACTGTTGTGTAGTAGTGAAGCTCTGGAGTTGTCTCCCAGCTGACTTCAGTGAGAGTCGTGTGCTGTGGAGGTGGAGCAGATTTGGAAGTGTCAGAAGAGGCATAGGAAAGACCCACGATATTCTGTGCTTGTTTGGGTTTGGGGTTTTTTTGTGGAAGAAAATAGAAATATAAACAGTCTGCAAAACTTTCCCTCAGTAACTTGGAGCCTGATAGCTGAATTATTAAGTCAGTTTTAATTTTCTAGTTATTTTGGTTCTCTTAACATCTCCCAAAGTCTTACTCCTACAGTTAGAGCTGGATCTATTAAATCAAAGCCAAAGCAAATCAGTGTGCAGAATAACAAATGCAGATATATTTGGAAAGCAAGTCTCAGCCCAAACTCAGTAGGAGGTAGTAGGCTGATGACATTAAGAATATGCAGTGTAAATATGAATGTATGATAGCAACACAAAGTTATGTGGTACTAAGAATTCACAATTTCATTGCCTATACGCCTCATTAGGTAGGTAATGAATTTCACACATTTCAGGACTTAAACTACCCAACCTACCATTATGTTTTTGCATCAGTACGTCTATGAGAGCATTAGTTTATGAAAGCTGATGTACTTTAATAATGCTAATAGTGTTCTTGATTACGTTCAGAGAAAGTAGAATACAATATCACTAATTTAATATCCCATTTTTAAATACAGGCAAAGACAAGACATTTCTTCTGAAAAAAGACTTTCTTAAATATTTTGTAGGCAGGTTGATTATTAAAAAAGTTATCATCCCTGAACAGAAATTAGATATATATTATTTTCATTTTCCATAAATTATTTTCATTTTAATATCTTGAGTAACCAAAATCCTAGAAAAAAGCAAACAAACAGACATTTGGATAAAGATAAATACTAAAATACCTAGTTGCCTCTAATTAAACATTACAATAAAAATACTCCAGAAGTTTATGCCTTTTTTCCTATTAAGTTCTTTGAAAACTTTTCTATAAATTTTAAATAGAAACAATTGGATTGCCTACATATTCACTCATCTAGTTAATCAGATTAGTCTTAATCCTCTGGCTTCAGTTTGGGTGCTTCCCATCAGTCTAAATATAATTTCTAAATCTAATGTAAGTCTTCATAATTATATTAGGAGTATTTAGGAAAGTAGCTAAATTCAATAATGCAGTACATATTTTCTACATGCAACAAGGGGAATAGAATAAATCAAACATTTTGAAAGGTGATTAAATCACTCCAGCAAGGAAACCCTCTGTTTTTTTCAGTTAGTACAATGTTACAGCAAAGTTATATTTTTTTATCATCCAAATGTGAGAGTTTCTGTAGAAAAAGATCATTTAGTTAACTTCTAAGGGCATGTCCATATGCATCTGCTTCTGGGGTCATGGAAGAATCACCGCTGACTCTGCATTCTGCCAGCGTAGAGGGATTTTAGTTTTGTCAATCCGTTTCTCCATGATTGTCCTGTTCTTAAGGCTCTGGTGACAATAGAGAGGTATCAAAAGATTGTTCTCTTATCTGTTCATCCCCCTTGTGAATAGTTTGTGTACATGCAGATACATATGTATTTGTTTCTGTAGGTTTCTAGCAGAACTACACTTAGATTTGTTACCTATTTCATACTAAATCCTAAAGAATCCTACATCTCTTTAGTGTTTATTTCTCACATCAGAATTTTACAGATTGTACGACATTTTAAAATGCAAAGCAAATGGCCTTCCACATTGTGCATACCGTGATCTGTTCCTTTTCTCTTTTCACGAAAAAATCATCATGGAAACTTCATTTGAGAGGTGAAAAATGATAAATACATGAATATGTCTATAAAAAGTAGAGAAACTGGTGAATGCTTTCTGAGGGACCTGTTTTCCAAATAACAAACTCTTGCGTGCCCTTCTCAGTGCTCAGTCATGGAAGTAACTTTTTGCTTGGTGTAAGAAACTCATTTCTTTAGATGTGCTACCAGCTTAGTCTGGTCTCTAACTCCCACTCTCTATAGCAAGGTATAAAGCATGTTTAATAGTGTTGAAGAATTATTCACTTGGTGCTTAGCAGAAACCACTTGACAGTTTTCAGTTCAGTGTGTTTGATCTGACATTTCCAAAGGAAAAGAGTGACCTTCATTAGCTTGAACATATGGAAGGATTTTTAGATAAAAGAAAATAAGCTCTGCCCTAGTGAAACAAAAAAGTAAATCAGACTTTCAGTAGTTGGAAATAATTACCCCCCAAAAGTATCAAACTACAAAATGAGATTATGACTTTGTGTGTTTAAAGAGAACCCAAACACATCTAAATCTGCTGAAATCTCTTATTGCTTGTCCTTCTTAATCTCTGAGAGGGCATGGAAAGTAACATTCTTCCCTTCTGGACTTTCATGCCTTGGTGTGTCTTTCAGGTGCATTTTCATTTCTCTTCATGACCCCTAAAAGACAACTAAAGGTTCCAAGTGCTTCTTCTTCCTGGTTTCCTTTGAAATACCTATTATTTGTTCATAGAAACTATAATATTGCACAATAGTATAGATGACTGCAGTTCCTTTCTCCTTCCCAGGTATTATTTATTCACTTGTTTAAATGCAGCTTGGTTTCAGTATATACTTTCTGTTTTGCCTAATTTTCTGTAAGAATAGTCTTTCAAACAAAGTCTGTCATTATGCGTTATGATGCATATATGGTAAGGAATAATATTTGTATAAACACCTTAATATATTAATTGTGCATAAAAGCCACATCTGACATCTTATAGGCATAAATGGCAGACTTCACATTAAGGCAGATATTCTACACTGCCACACCACTATTAATTTGGGGCTTATTGGCTAAATCCTCTCATCACTTTATTGACCACTGATGCATAAAATGTCTTAGATGACACATTATTAGTGTTTTCCTATATCTAGGTTAAAGTTTTGCCATGAGTCAATTTTGCCAATGCTAAGGTCATTGTTGAAGAAGTATGACTTTTATAAAGCCATTGGAAAAAGTTAAGAGAACTGCTTCTCTGCAAGGAAAGATGAAGGACAGCTGAAGCATAAATCACTACCCGAGCAGGCTGGCTCCAGCTGTTCTCTGCTGTGTACTCTGTCCTGTCCAGATCCATAACAATACAGGCAGCAACTTAGGGGATAACTGTTCCTGCAACTCCTTCAGTACTTCAGCAATTAAAAGAGAAATGTTTTAAACTTATCCTCACTTGACTCTGCATCTCCCTAGGCCAGTCTCTCACAGATTCACAGATTGTTCATAAGAACAGAGACAGCATACTTTTGTCAAGGGATGTTGTATGATAGTTTTTATCAAAGTGATTCCTCTTTGAAAAATAAGACTCAAGTCAGACACCTCCTGTTTTGGAAGGCAGCAGAAGAGAAAGTAAAGCACTTGCAGAAAGAAGTAGTTGATGAATGAAGAACTTTAAATAAATCCTTTTTTAGATAAAAAAAAAAGTTAGTTTAGCTTATTTCCTTAGGACAAAACAATAATACAAAGAAAGGTAACCATAAGATGAGACAAAGTTTAAGTGATATTTTAGCTATAATTCCTCTTATGTTGTTTACAGAGAACTGAGCCAAAATTGGAAAACATCAGAAAGTCTTACTTGTAGTGCATCGTTGCTGTTATTTCAGAATGGTCTTGTAACCCTATAAAAACATCTTTTCATCACGATTTGTTTATCCCTATTATGTGGGAGAGTATCCTGATTAGTGGAAGAACCCTTTCTGTAAAACTGTAAAAAAAGGTGCAGTAACCTAGAATACTTCTGTTTAGACCCATATTTTCTAGTTTCTCCATCATGCCTCTCATAAAACCTGCTCACTTAAAACACTGAGGACTGGAAAAAAACTGGAGTGTTGCACAGCTGCAAAAGTTTAACTAAACTAAATTTAATATGGATAAATGTATAGATTAGGAAAAAGCAAGTGAAGTAAAATGAAATACATAAAAAAACCCTATCCAGAACATTCAAAAGAAAGTGTAATATTGGCCTGCAATTCAAACAAAAATTAATCCAACCTGAAAATCAGTGCATCAGCAGCTTTGGTAACATGGATTAATACTGTCTGTAACTCTGCCGTTTTCCAGTTACATTCTGCAGCAGATCAGATTGCATTAGTCTCTTTAGTCTTCAAATCTATGAAAGGACAGTGAAAAAAACTGCTTTTATGGGAAAATGTCAATATACTGACAATAATGCTTTTGAGAAGAAGTCTCCTACAGTGCAAAATTAGTGTAGTTTGTGTAATTTGTAGGACAAGGAAAGTAAAAGGTTTCTACCTCAGAAATTCTGTTGCTATTCACTTGTTCACTTTTTTGCAGGGTGTACTAGATTCAATGGACTTAACAAACCAGCATGGAATGACTACTTTTTTCATCTTTGCATAGGCTAAATGTGTAATATGTACGTTCCAGTAACAAGAACATTTTTTCTCCTGTGACTGATAGCTTCTTCTCAGATTCCTCTTCTGTTGTGGTTATATTATAAACTGGAGAGAGTAAATTCTCTCAATGAAGTTATATTTGTCAATAAGATGAATTGATAAAATGGCATGAACATCTACCAGAGAAAAAGAAATTAATTTTTGTTTGTTTCCCTATAATAAGTAACACATGAAAGAAACCATAAAATTTTTTGTTAATAAACAAAACTGACTCTTAAGGATGCAGTCTCCTTCACTCTCCTTCACCAAGCGTGTTTTTTCCTCAATATATGAAATTAATGATAACCAGATTGAAGAATACCTGTCTTGTGTCTGATTACTTTAGATGCTGCTTTCTGCTTTGTTGTTGCTTATAGTAACTTCAGTTCAGCAGAATTTCTTTTGTCCATTTTATTACATAATCACTACTGATCAGCAAGGAAATAGTAAAGACAGAAAAAAAAAATTGGATAGCAACCTTGAAATTACATACTGGGAGAATCTCACCATGTCCTAAGTTACTCATCTCAGAGAGTTCAATGTTGAATTGGGAGTGGTTGGAGCCATGCTGGGACACTTCCCAGTAAGCAAGCACAAAACTTGTGTAGGTGAAGTACAATGAGGACTTATGCTGGAGCACTGTGATTGGGAAATGGCTGAGGGTTGGGTTTCACTTCGGGAAATAACCTGTTGTATATACTTCGTCTTTCTGACACTCAGTTTAGCTTTGTCAAATATTTTTGTGGGTTTATATTCACGTAAAACTAGTTAACGGCCACATGGATTAATAAATTATTTCTTCTCATTAAGGCTGCAAAGAAAATTCTATCCTGATATTTTCCAGATTGCCCCTTTGCAGTCAGTAAAAATCTTCTTGAGATAATTTGTAATACTGATTCCTAGAATAAAGATATTGTGCTGTTGTCAAATTTAGGGCAAGGCAGGAAAGGAAGAAAATCGGATACAACAAAGACATGCCACACTAAAAAATAAGACACTGGGCTTTGAAATGTAGAAGACATGGGACTTAGCTGTAATGAACAATATAAACTGAGGTGCTTCAGAAACTACTGCACTATAGGGGGAAAAAAAGACTTTTGTCATAGTTATTAATTATTTTAAATTCCTGTGCTTCAGTGATATTAACAGTATATGTGGAGCCATGTTTGTTGTGTCTGGCTGGCTGTTTAAAATGTGCAGTTGTCACAGTATGTAGTGCAATGATATATAAAACATAAAGATTAGAGTCTCACTTCAGTAATATGCTATTATAATGGAGAGAGCAGTAAAGTCAGTTACATTCCTTTTTTTCTGGCAAAATTTAGTTTTTTAGTCATATTAGATGTTCTTACTGAATTTTCAGGATATTTTGTCATCCTTGCAAAACAGCTTTTGGTCCGCTTTTGTTTATTTTTTTAAAATTCATTTATTGAATATTACTTATTGAGGGCCTTTTATTCAAGGTAGGAAATAGTGATAACATTTTTTCTTTATTTCTCCAAAATTCAGGCCAATCCTTTTTCTAGAATAATTACTTCACATGCCTTCTATTTTTTTGGGTTTAGAACTTTGCTTATTTCTAAGGCTGTCTTCCTCATTCCAGGTAAGGGTGATAAAACTTTGAAAGAAATTGATTTTCTCTATGCTGGATCCATTAACTCCAGCCAGCAGCCAAGCCCCACATAGCCACTCACTCACTCTCCCCCCAGCAGGATCAGGGATGGAATCAGAAGGGTCAAAGCTGGAAAACTTTGAGATAAAGACAGTTTAATAGGGAAAGCAAAAGCCACGCACACAAGCAAAGGAAAACAAGGAATTCATTTATTAATTCCCATGGTTGGGCAGATGTTCAGCCATTCCAGAAAAGGAGGGCCCTAATGCACATAATGGTGAGTTGAGAAGACAAATTCCAACACTCCAATCTTCCCCTTGCTCCTTCTTCCCCCCACTTTATATACTGAACCATGATGTCACATGATCTGGAACATCCCTTTGGTCAGTTGGGGTCACCTCCCCACCTCCAAGGCACACCGGTCTCCTCACCAAAGTGGCCGTAGGAAAAGCAGGGAAGCCCCGCTTCTGTGTAAGCCCTGCTCAGCAATAATAAAAACGTCTTGTATTATCAATGCAGTGCTCAGCACAAATCCAAAACACAGCCCCATATCAGCCACTGGGAGGAAATGTAACTATCCCAGATAAACACAGCACAGTCCTGTATATACATGGTGACCCTAAGGATTTTACAAAGTTTTGACAGTAGAAATGGCCCTTCTAAAGGCTGCAGTCAGAGTGCTGGCCTGAAAGAAATTTGGACTGAGATTTCTCACTGCTATCTTAAAAACACTCTTAAATATATTGATAAACCTATTCCCAGTAGTACCCAGTTGAAAAAAGCCTTTTATATGTTCCAGTGCCCTTGCACAAACCCTCTGTGATGTTCACAGTTTAGAAATTGTCTACTACTGTCCAACATGATTTAATAACAATTCTCTGACCCTGCTCATCTGCGGTCAGTAACTCACTAGCTGCAGGTGAAAGGGTTCATGGGTTCCTGGGATCAGTTCTAACACATTATACACTCAATTTACAATTTCGCAACTTTTTTGTTTGGCATAAATCTCTAAGTGGCATTCACCTTTCCTTCTGTGGGAAACATCCTGCTAAAGAGTGAACATGAACAAATACATCCTTAAAAGACATTGATTTAGACTGTGGTTTTCAGTTTGGAAGTGAACCTCATATTTTAAGCTTTAGAGCCTTGGGCATTTTGTTATTCAAAAATCAATCAAATGGGAGCATAATTTAAAGATCATAAATGTATAGTAATGAAAGGATTTTTATATTACATTAAATTAAATAACATTGAGGCTTCTGTAATAAATTATTTATACATATTTTATCTTAAATAGTACTTCACTCTTTGGTATATTCTACCTTAGAAAAGCCAGATTAATTATGTAGATATCATGGCACATTTAACCACAAATGAAGTACTTCGTTAATTGGGTTTGGTCACTCACCGGTGCAAGAAAACCATATTTATTTTTCTGGGATGTTGTTTTGTTTATATTACCTACTAACTTCTTGAACT
>WEIT01014695.1:0-10271 GCA_013389985.1 Dryoscopus gambensis
GTATCTTGGAACCTAGGAGCCTCAGTGTTTGCCTCTGTTATCCCATCTATTGGAACAGCATATGTGCTGAAAATCCTGAATAACCTTGGCTGTTGGCTTGCAAAACAAACTAATGCTACTAGCTGTGCTTTAACAGGCTTACCAACAGATGTTGATAGCGTGAGACATGCTACACTGCAAAATAGAGCTGTAATTGATTTCTTGCTTTTAGCACTTGGGCACGGTTGTGACGATATTGAAGGCTTAGGCTGCATGAACCTGTCTGATCACTCCCTATCTATTCATGCTAGCATACAGGCTCTTTGAGACAGTGTCACCAAATTGAGAGTTGTAAGTGATAATGACTGGCTTGGAAACATACTTGGAGGATGGGGAATTACTGGCTGGCTTAAGCATTTACGTAAAACAGGAATTTGTTTTAGCCATATTGCTGCTTACGATGATTTGTTTACCACGTATTTTGCAATGTCTTCAAAGACTGATTGTTAAATCAACAAAGAAGACCTTATTCGTAAATAAGAGAGGGGGAGATGTGGAGATACAGCTAGAAAGTAGAAGTGAGAGTACTGCTGAACTCATGTCAGGAGTGAGCGCAGTAACTCTGCTAGGCTGCAAACCATGGCAAGTGGTACAGCCTACCACCAAATAGACAGCATAGGGGAAAGGCNTTTACAGCATTGTTATAATTGGTTATTTTTCCCTGCTTATTCTTACGAAATTATTAATGATAGGTTATGCAGAGCAACGCGATGGTCATGTTTTTGATATCTGTTCCTTGCCTTGTAATTTCAGCAGTATGAAACTGTTAAAATCTACTCTACTTTCCCAGGCCCTAAGCCAATATCATCTCTGTATAGCCCTTTGTATTATTGTATGCTGCTTTGTGCTCTCTGCATTGCATTGTCTTTCATGTACCTACATAGATACATCTTTCTTGGACACAAGGACAATTCTATCAGTTTCTAGATTTGAGTTGTCACGTACTTTCCGCTGAGAACTTCAGCAACCAAGCTTGGGTTCTCATAGCTCAGCTGCTGTAATATTACCATAGCATCTTCCTGCCCAGAGAAATCCCTACAAATTCCCCCCTTTCTTTTTGAGCAACCCAGGTTGTATTCAAAACTTTGCTTACAGTCTTCTTAAGACAATGCCAAACAAGTAAAGCTACTAAAAACAATATAGCAGTATAAGCTAAAAAGCGAAGCCCTTCTTTGACAAATGACTGCAACCACCCTGTAAGTCCCCATTTGCTGAACAGGTCGTCCAGGGGAGAAGATATCATGGTGATTTTGTTCATGTTCTCTCTCAGTTGTTGGAGTTGTTTGTGAATGGAGACATAATGATCTGACAAATTCATACAGTACATACCTTCAAACTTTTGGCATCTGTGGCCCTGAGTTAACAGTAAAAAATCAATTGCGGCTCGATTCTGAAGGGAAGTGTGCTGCACACTACTAACATTGGTAGATAAGGCACTGAGTATGTCTGTGGTGAGACTGAATTGCTTCTCTCCCCAGCATGCGAGAGCAGCTAAATTTCTAGCATTTGATGCGGCCATGCCACCTGGTAGGAAAAATGATAATGAGATTCTGGATCCAAGAGGGAGTAATTTAACATTGTCGTTACATTGGTCATTCAGACGATGGACAGCATGCCGTTGTCTTGTTTTTTGTATCATTCTGAGATCGGTTTGCATAGGTGCGAATAAGGTGAGTCTACCAAAATAGCATGGTCCCCCAAAGGGATGTGCAGGTATTGTTGACCAGGCTCTGTCTTCGCAAATTAGGAAAACTCCAGGTAGGGCCTTTGTGGATGAACTTGATGGGGTTAGTTTTTGTGAGAAATGTTGGGTTGTGAAGAAATCACCGTCTTTGCAATGTTAATTTATATTAAATTTTTGATAATTACTTGGGTACAGGACTGAAAATGCATCTGGTGGGTTAGGCCATTGGGTTCTATTCCCAGATACACGTATTCCACTGTGAAAGAACAAACAAGACTTGGCAGGAAGAGAATCCAATAGATTTAATTCTTGAGGCTGTAGAGCAGAAACTTGCAAAGTGCGTGCCAGGCATAGGATTTTTTGCTCATACCCAAGGTTATCGATTTGTTCTTGTGGCCAGTATTTTGCACCAGGGCCATATTTTGCCATTGTGAAATTTTCCCATGATGTGTCAATACAAGAAGTATTACTAACAAGGATGTCAAATTCTTTAAATGAGGTCAGTGGAATGCCAATTAAACAGTGATGAAATGGGTCATTTGCACTTTGCAGGCTCAAGCAAAAGTCTGTGACTCCGGATTGTTTTGCCCATGGGACTCAAATATTAGGTCTCGGGTCAATTTTATGAATTGAAGATGTTACTGGAATAAGTATTGTTTTCCACAGACATAGCACCAGTAGCCACATACTTGCATTCGTCTAGAGGCCTTGGCTCGTTCAATTGCTTTCATTAACATCCACTTTAAGTAATATCGTACCTGGGCTTCATGGCTTTCACAAATGTACTTCCATTCAGATGTAGGCAGGTCAGGTGGTATGCCTAGATACTCACGGTCTTCCCCTTTTATGTTCTGATTGCTAAATTTTAAGTTACAATAATAGTAGAATGGACGTATATTTGCTAGAGTAATATCCTGTGCAAAAATAGGATGGTCACAACCTCCACAGAGAAGAACGAATTTTCCTGGGGGTTTGTCACAAGTAGGGCACCAAGCATGCAGTTGTAACTTGGCCAGTGGACTAAGGGGTTTAATAACCCCTTCCGTGAGCTCCCCTTGAGTCAAAAAAAGGTGTCCGTGTTTCCCTGAGCTTCTGAGGTGTCACAGTGGAGCCAAGGTTATGTCAGCTTCCCTAGAGTCACAAAGGGTCTCTCCAGGGCTCCCTGAGCTTCTCTGGTGTCACAGTGGAGCCAGGGTTCCGTGTAGGTCCACAGCATCACAAACAGTGTCCAGGGCTCCCTGAGCTTCTGTGGTGTCACAGTGGAGCCAGGGGTCCCTCAGCTTCCCTAGTGTCAAAAAGGGTGTCCAGGGCTCTGTGAGCTTCCAGGGTGTCCCAGTATAGCCAGGGTTTTGTGTAGTTCCACGGCATCACAAAGGGCCTCCATGGCTCCCTGAGCTTTTGTGGTGTCACAGTAGAGCCAGGGCTGCGTGTAGTTCCACAGCACGACCAAAGTTCTCCCAGGTTCCCTTCCGTGGTATCATTTTGGAGTCAGGGTTCCGTGTACTTCCACAGCATCACAGAAGTTCTCCTGAGTTCCCTGAGCTTCCGTGGTGTCACAGTGGAACCAGGGATTCGTGTTGTTCCACAGCATCACAAAGGGTATCCTGGGCTCCCTGAGGTTCTCTGGTGTCACAGTGGAGTCAGGGTTATGTCAGCTTCCCTACCATCACAAAGACTCTCCTTGGTTGCTTGAGCTTCTGTGGTGTCACAGTGGAGCCTGGGTTCCGTGTAGTTACCCAGCATCACAAAAGGTCTCCTGCCTTCCTGGAGCTTCTGTGATATCACAGTGAAGCCAGCATTTTGTATAGTTCCACCGCGTCACAAAGGGTCTCCTGGGTTCCCTAAACATCTGTGGTCTCACAGTGGAGACATGGCTCCTTCAGCTTCCCAAGCATCACAAAGCATACCCTGAGCTCCCTGAGCTTCTGTGGTGTCACAGTGGACCCAGGGTTCCATTTAGTTCCACAGTGTCAACAAGCGCCTCCTGGGCTCCCTCAGTTTCCATGGGTCACAGTGGAGCCATGGTCCCATCAGCTTCCCTAGTTTCGCCATGGAGCCTGGGTTCCCTGAATTTCCATGGTGTCATAGTGGAGCCAGGGTTCTGTGAGCTTCCCTAGAGTAACAAAGGGTCTCCAGGGCTCTCCGTGCTTCTGTAATGCCACAGTGGAGCCAGGGCTGTGTGTAGTTTCACAGCAATACAAAGGGTCTTTTGTTGTCGCTGAGCTTTCTTTGTCACATTGGAGGCAGGTTTGAGTGTAGTTCCACAGCGTTACAAAGGGGCTCTTGGGGAACCTGAGCTTCTGTGGTGTCACAGTGGAGACAGGGTTCTGTGTAGTTCCACAGGATCACAAAGGGTCTCCAGGGCTCCCTGAATTTCCTTGGTGTCACAGTGGAGCCAGTGTTGCGTGTAGTACCACAGCGTCAAAAAGGGTCTCCTGGGTTCCCTGAGCTTCTCTGGTGTCACAGTGGAGCCAGGGTTCCGTGTAGGTCCACAGCATCACAAACAGTGTCCAGGGCTCCCTGAGCTTCTGTGGTGTCACAGTGGAGCCAGGGCTCCCTCAGCTTCCCTAGTGTCAAAAAGGGTGTCCAGGGCTCCGTGAGCTTCCGTAGTGTCCCCACAATGTTCAGGGCTCCCTGAGTTTCCGTGGTGTCACAGTGGAGCCCGGATTTGGTGTAGTTCCACAGCGTAACAAACGGTCTCCTGAGTTTCCTGAGCTTCTGTGGTGTTACAGTGGAGCTAGGGTTCTCTGAGCTACCGTCATGTTGCTGTGGAGACAGGGTTCCTTGTAGTTACACAGCGTCACAAAGGATCTCCTGGGTTCCCTGAGCATCTCTGGTGTCACAGTGGAGAGGGAGTGCCATCAGCTTCTCAAATTTACCCGTGGCCTCATTGGTTCCCTAAACTTCCTTGGTGTCACAGTGGAGACAGTGTTCCATCAGATTCCCTCATGATCCCACCGGCTCCAAGGGCTGCCTAAGTTTCCATGGTTTCCGAATGGAGCCAGGGTTCTGCATCTACCCTAGTGTCACAAAATGTCTCCAGGGTTCCCTGTGGTTCCGTGGTGTCACAGTGGGGCCAGGGTTATATCACCATCCCTAGCATCACTAAGGCTCACCTCTTAGACTCTGGTACCACATTGGAGCCAGGGTTCCTTGTAGTTCCACAGCATCACAAAGAGTCTCCTGGGCTACCTGAGTTTCCTTGGTGTCACAGTGGAGACAGGGTTACATCAGCTCCTATGGTTTCCCCAAGGTCTCGTTGTCTACCTGAGCTTCTGTGGTGTCACAGTGGAGCCAGGGTTCTGTCAGCTTCCCTGTATTCCCCATGGTCTCTAGGGCTCCCTGAATTTCCATGGTGTCAGAGTGAAGCCAGGGTTTCATCACCATCCCTAGTGGTCTCAGAGTCTTCCATGGTCCCTGAGCTTCTGTGGTGTCACACTGGAGCCAGTGTTCTGTCAGCTTCGTACCATCACAAAGAACATCCTGGGTTCTCTGAGCTTCTGTGGGGTCACAGAGGAGCCAGGGGTCCCTGTAGTTCCAAAGCATAACAAAGGGTCTCCTGGGTTCCCTGAGCTTCTCTGGTGTCACAGTAGACACAGGGTTACATCAGCTTCCCTAGTTCTCCCAAGGTCTCATGGGCTTCTGGAGCTTCCGTAGTGCCACAGTGGAGACAGGGTTCTGTCAGCTTCCCTAGTGTCCCTACGGTCTTCAGGAATCCCTGAGTTCACATGGTGTCACAGTGGAGTCAGAGATCCGTTACCTTCCCTAGCATCACCAAGTCTCTCCTGGGTTCCCTGAGCTTCCTTGTTTTCACAGAGAAGCCAGCGTTCCTTCAGCTTAACTAGCGTCACAAAGGGTCTCCTGAGTTCCCTGAGCTTCCCTGTTGCCAGTGTAGAGCCAGGGTTCCGTCAGCTTCCCTACTGTCCCCGCTGGCCTCCAGAGCTCCCTGAGCTTCTATGGTGCCACAGGTAAGCCAGGGTTCCATTGCTTTCGTAGCATCACAATGGATCTCCTGGGTTCCCTGAGCTTCCTTTGTGTCACAGTGGGGCCAGCGTTCCAACAGCTTCCCTAGTGTCCCCATGGTTTCACAGGGCTCCCCGAGTTTCCGTGGTGTCACAGTGCAGCCAGGGTTCTGTCAGCTTCCCTAGTGTCCCCATGGTCTCCAGGGGCCCTAACTTTCTGTGGCGTCACAGTGGAGCCAGGGTTCCCTCAGCATCCCTAGCATCACAAAGGCTCTCCTGGGTTCTTTGAGCTTCTCTAGTGTCACTGGAGCCAGGGTTTCGTGGAGTTACACAGCATCACAAAGAGTCTCCTGGGCTTCCTGAGTTTCCTTGGTGTCATAGAGGAGAGAGGGTTACATCAGCTCCTCTAATTTCCTCAAGGTCTCATCTGATCCCTGAGCTTCTGTGATGTCACAGGGGGAGACAGGACTCCATCAGGTTCCATTGTTTCCCCATGGTCACCCGGGTTCCCTGAATTTCCGTGGTGTCACAGTGCAGTCAGTGTTCCATTAGCTTCCCTAGCAACCCAAAGGGTCTCCTGGGTTCCCTGAGCTTCCATGGTGTCACAGTGGAGCCAGGATTCCATCACCTTCCCTAGCATCACAAAGGGTCACCTAATTTCTCTGAGATTCTGCAGTGTCACAGTGGAGCCAGGGTTCCGAGTAGATCCACAGCATCACAAAGGGTCTTCAGGGTTCCCTAAGCTTCTGTGGTGTCACAGTGGAGACAGGGTTCCGTGTAGCTCCACAGCATCAAACAGGGTCTCCTGGCCTCCCAGTTTCCTTCGTGTCACAGTGGAGACAGGGTTACGTCAGCTCCCCTAGTTTCCCTATGGTGTTATGGGCTCCCACAGCTTCTGTGGTGTCACAGTGGAGACAGGGTTCTGTGTGGTTCCACAGCATCACAAATGGTGTCCTGGGTTCCCTGAGCTTCTGCGGTGTCACAGAAGAGACGGGATTCCATGTTGTTCCATAGCGTAAGAAAGAGTCTCCTGGATTCCCTGAGGTTCCATGGTATTGAGGCATGGTATGAACTCCACAACTCGCTAAAGTTGTAAAGTAGGTACGTATTTTATTCAGCGCTGGACACAGGGGGAGAGCATCTTCCCAAATCCTGCGTGCCTTTTACCGCTTCCAACCTTCTATTTATCTACAAAAATCATGCATATTCCATAACGCCTATACATATTGATTACCTGGCCCCGCCTGCTCTCCTCTTCATATGTAAATCAGCTGCGGCTGCGTAGTTTGTCCCTTTTATTGAGTCAGTGGTCTTAAAATGGGTCTGGGGGTTTGGAAAGATGAAGTAAAAGGCATCTGCCTCTTCATAAACTTTTGACTCTAAGGAGCTTACGCATGCGTATTCTCCTTTTGCCGCAGTTTTTCTCCCCGTCTTTACAAAGGGCCCCTCTTGATTTTGCAAGCTCAGCAACATTTTGATATGTACCAGGTGTCCTTGGGAGGGCCCCTTATCTCTTTTACATTCTTCCAGCCCTTGGAGAGCAGGATAATGAATCCCATATGTTCGTATACCTTATTTCAGCTATTCTAAAATTCCCTTTAACTCTTAAATCCCCTGTTTCAGTATCATAGTGGAGCCTGGGTTCCATCAGCTTCCCTAGCGTCACCATGGGTCTCCTGGGGTCCCTTAATTTCCATAGTGTCACAGTGGAGCCAGGATTCAAAGTAGTTCCACAGCGTAAAATAAGGGTCTCCTGGGTTCCCTGAGGTTCTGTGGTGTCACAGTGGAGCCAGGATTTTGTGAAGGTCCAAACTGTAAGAAGGGGTCTGTGAAGGACGGTCTGAAGACCTCTCAATCTGTCTCCTGATCACTGGAATAGAGATTGAGACCCCAGAGGGACTTTGGGCAGAGGGGGAACTGGCCTGGCTCCAGTCTGGCTGAAGTGAGCACTTGCCAAGCATTGTCTGCAGGTGTGTTTGCCACCAGGATTGTCGGAACATTGATCTTGCAGCGAGGCGGCTCGACATGGACTGTACGCTTGCTGCTGCCTCGGCAAGCCTCCTGACAATAGTTGTGGTCTGGCCAGATGGCCCCCCTCACTGCTTCTGAAAGAGACTATAAACTGACTTTCGGGATTCACCACCTTTGAGATCTCCCCAGCGGATGAAGACACATCCATTGGCCGCCGTACCAGGATAGCATTGACAACCGATTGGTAGCTATCACCCACTTTTCCCCTCTTTTCTCTCTCTATCCTTTGTTTTCTGCATCTCTCCCTCTTTAATAAAGCAAAATCATACGGGTTTTGGCACTCTAAATAAAGTGCATTTTTGAAATCCTCAGCATTGGCTTTTGCACTCTGAGATCAATAAAAGAACCTATCACGATTCATGCATGTCGGATCATGGCAGGGTCTCCTTGGTTCCTTGAGCTTCTGTGGTGTCACCATGGAGACAGGGTTCCGTCAGCTACCCTAGTTTTGACATGGTCTCAATGGCTTTCTGAAAATCCATGGTGTCACAGTGGAGCCAGGGTTCTGTGTAGTTCCACAGGATCACAAAGAATCTCCTGGGCTTCCTGAGTTTCCGTGGTATCCCAGTGGAGCCAGAATTCTGTCAGCTTTCCTAGAGTCACAAAGGGTCTCCTGGGTTCCCTGAGTTTTCTTTATGTCACAGTGGAGCCCGGATTCTGTCAGCTCCTCTAGTTTCTCCGTGGACTCCTGGGCTCCCTGAATTTCCGTGGTGCCACACTGGAGACGAGGTTTTGTCAGCGTCCCTATTGTCCCTACAGTCTTCAGGGTTCCGTCATCTTCTGTGGTCTCACAGTGGAGCCAGGATTCTGTCAGCTTCCCTAGTATCACAAATGGTCTCCTGGGTTCTCTGAGCTCCCGTGGTGAATCAATGGAGACAGGGTTCCATCAGCTTCCCTAGTGTCTCCACTGTCTTCAGGTTCCCTGATCTTCTGTGGTGTCACAGTGGACCCAGGGTTCTGTCAGCTTCCCTAGAATCACAAAGGGTCTCCTGAGTCCACAGAGCTTCTGTGGTGTCACAGTGGAGCCAGGCTTCCTTGTAGTTACACACCGTCACCAAGCGTCTCCTGGGCTCCCTCAGCTTCCTCAGAGTCACAGTGGAGCCATGGTCCCGTCAGCTTCCCTAGTTTCTCCATGGTCTCCTGGGTTCCCTGAATTTCCGTGGTGTCACAGTGGAGCCATGGTCCCGTCAGCTTCCCTAGTTTCTCCATGGTCTCCTGGGTTCCCTGAATTTCCGTGGTGTCACAGTGGAGCCATGGTCCCGTCAGCTTCCCTAGTTTCTCCATGGTCTCCTGGGTTCCCTGAATTTCCGTGGTGTCACAGTGGAGCCATGGTCCCGTCAGCTTCCCTAGTTTCTCCATGGTCTCCTGGGTTCCCTGAATTTCCGTGGTGTCACAGTGGAGCCATGGTCCCGTCAGCTTCCCTAGTTTCTCCATGGTCTCCTGGGTTCCCTGAATTTCCGTGGTGTCACAGTGGAGCCATGGTCCCGTCAGCTTCCCTAGTTTCTCCATGGTCTCCTGGGTTCCCTGAATTTCCGTGGTGTCACAGTGGAGCCATGGTCCCGTCAGCTTCCCTAGTTTCTCCATGGTCTCCTGGGTTCCCTGAATTTCCGTGGTGTCACAGTGGAGCCATGGTCCCGTCAGCTTCCCTAGTTTCTCCATGGTCTCCTGGGTTCCCTGAATTTCCGTGGTGTCACAGTGGAGCCATGGTCCCGTCAGCTTCCCTAGTTTCTCCATGGTCTCCTGGGTTCCATGAATTTCCATGGTGTCACAGTGGAGCCAGGGTTCCATCAGCTTCCCTAGCCTCACAAAGGGTCTCCTGAGTTTCCTGAGCTTCCATGGTGTCACAGTGGAGACAGTGTTCCATCAGCTTCCCTAGTGCCTCCAACGGCATTCAGAGATCCCTGAGCTTCCGTGGTGTCACAGTGGAGCCAGGGTTCCGCCAGCTTCCCTATCATCACCAAGTGCCTCTTGGGTTCCCTGCGCTTCTGTGGTGTCACAGTGCAGCCAGCGTTCCATCAGCTTCCCTAGCATCACAAAGGGTCTCCTGGGTTCCCTGAGCTTCCGTGGTGTCACAGTGGAACCATGGTTCTGACAGCTTCCCTAGTTTCCCCATCATTTCCAGGGCTCCCTATATTTCCGTGGTGTCACAGTGGAGACTGGGTTCCATCAACTTCCCTAGAGTCACAAAGGTCTCCTGGAATTCCTAATCTTCTGTGGTGTCACAGTGGAGTCAGGGTTATATCACCATCCCTAGCATTGCAAAGGCCCTCCTGGGTTCTCTAAGCCTCTGTGGTATTACAGTGAAGCCAGGGATGCATGTAGTTCCACAGCATCACAAAGGGCCTCCTGGGCTCCCTGAGTTTGCTTGGTGTCACAGTGTAGCCAGGGTTCCATCAGCTTCCCTATTTTCCTCATTGTCTCCTGGGTTCCCTGAATTTCCTTGGTGTCAGAGTCGAGAAAGAATTCAGTGTAGTTCCACAGGGTCACAAAGGGTCTCCTGGGTTCCCTGAGTTTATGTGGTTTCACAGTGGCGCCAGAGGTCTGTCAGCTTCCCT
>WEIT01014699.1:0-36373 GCA_013389985.1 Dryoscopus gambensis
GGGGGCCCTGTGAGGGTCTCTCCCGCTCCCCGCACGGCTCTCGGGCCCCAGGGAGCCGCCACCAACCCCGGGTTATGCCCCCGCCTGCCCGGGCGGCGCCGCACAGACCCTCCCCGGCTTTCCCAGCCCGGCCCCGCCGCTGTTCCCGAGGCTCCCCTCCGTTTTCCCAGTGAGGGTTTTTTTTTTCCCGGTGAATTTTCCCAGCGGGTTTTGCCCCGCCGTCCCCTCCGGCATGGAGTTCGCCGAGCTGATCAAGACCCCCCGAGCCGACAACGTGGTGCTGCACCGCCCGTTCCACCCGGCCGTGGAGGGCACGCTGTGTCTGACCGGCCACCACCTCATCTTCTCCTCCCGGCGCCGGTACCACGCCGAGGAGCTGTGGCTGCTGCACTCCAACATCGACTCCATCGACAAAAGGTGACGCTCCCCTCCTGCCCTCATCCCCGAGGCCCCGTCTCGTGGTTGGGAAGCGCTTGGAGAGGCTGGCTGGCACCTCAGCGGGCCCAAAAACGTGTAGGGAGAGGGGAGGATGCTCCGAGCATGGACATTGCCTTTAGCTGTGCGCGGGGAGGCTCAGGTTGGGCTTCGGGAGGAATTTCTTCACGGAAAGGGTGATTAGACCTTGGAATACCTGGGCGGTTTTGGAGCCCCCATCCCTGGGGGTGTCCAGGGAAGGCCGGGACGTGGCACTGCGGGCTCTGGGCTGGGGACGAGGTGGGGATCGGGCACAGCTGGGACTCGGCGATCCTTTTGCAGCCTCGGTGATTCTCTCCGGGCCCGGGGCAGGGTTCCCGTCCTGCCTGGCTGTTCACGTTTGGTGCTGCATCTCAAAGGTTGATTTTTCGGTCATGTCGAGTCAGAACGTTTGTGTTTAACCCCTTTGGCTCCGTGTTCATTTGCCTGCACCATGGCCCCTCGTCAGGTGTCTTGGTTGTTTCTCCTGCTCCCACACCTTGGTCCTGTTTTCAGCTTGGCGGTGATGCTTCGTTTTTACATTAATTGCAACACCCTGCTCCTGTTTTTAATGCCTTCTAAGGAAATCTGGTGGAACAGGGTTCCTTTCTGCCAGCAAGGCTGGAAAAATCAGGCAGCAGCAATTTTAAAAAGCAGAGTCTGGCATGGGGGAATTGCTGGATGCTGATTCAGTTTGTTGCTGATTAAGTTTGTTCCTGATTTCCCGGGGTGTTTCTGAGAGAGGAAAGGAGCAGAGGGGTGGAAACCCCAGGGAATTTCCTCCCATGCTCAGTCCTCAGAGTGATTTGACCTCACCCCTGTTACTCCTTGTACTAAACCAGCCGTCATCCCATTTTGAAAATTAATATTTACAAGCCTTTCTTTCTGTTTAAAAAAAAAAATGAATTTAGCAGCAGTTCCAGTATAAGTTAATCCCAAATAATCAAGGAACATGGAGCTCTGAGGAGGGAGAAGTGCCCTGCTGGCTCAGGATGTGATTTACAGCAGGTTTACTCTCAGCCCTCACTTTCCAGAGCAGACCCTGGCAGCTGTTTTGTGTGAGTGTAACTGCAGTGAAGCTTGGCGTGCAGAGGGGTAGCAGGAGCTTCTCCAGGCTGGAGAGAGTGGAATAACAAAAGTCCCAAATCAATGTAGAGTTTAGAAAGATCCAGTTTGGTGCTGCTTCGGGTTCTTAGTGCACAACGTTGTGCCAGGTTCAGGAAATCTCTCCTCCCACTTAATGATACGGAGGTTTTCTATACAAAGTGGTGTTTTCCCTAAATATCAGAGGATCAAACTGCTCCTTGAACGTTTGTAGCTCTTTAAGTGACTGGAATATGACTGCTGGGGGCTCTGAGCTGTGTTTGCTTTGCGAGCAGAGGCTTTTCCAGGGGATGAGACCCTCACTCCCCCAAGGTCCCCAGAGCACATCGTGGCACTGCGGGTGTCAGACACCAGACTTCCCTGTTAAATCATAAATCCCAGGAGGGTTTGGGTTGGAAGGGGCCTTAAAACTCATCTCATTCCATGGGCAGGGACACCTTTCACTAGCCCAGGGTGCTCCAAGCCCTGTCCAAGCTGGCCTTGGACACTTCCAGGGATCCAGGGGCAGCCACAGCTTCTCTGGGCACCCTGTGCCAGGGCCTCCCCACGCTCACAGTGGTGTAATATTTATTTTGTAATACCTCCACTCCCTGCCACAGCAGAAGGATGGAATAAATGGATATAAAAGCAAACTTGCAAATGGCAAATAAGGAGTTTTAATAATGGGATTTATGATTTAACAGGTTTGTTTCTTTATTTTCTTGAAAGGTGCCGCCGCAGACAAATTGCCACTGACGGGATTTTGCCTTGTGGGAAGAGCTGTGACACTCCTCCTGCCTCAGAGGATCCTGTTTTTATGGGACTCTTATTTCTTATTTCCTGTCTCGCTGTAGGTTCGTGGGCTCCTTGGGCACCATCGTCATAAAATGCAAGGACCTGAGGATTATCCAGCTGGACATCCCAGGGATGGAGGAGTGTCTGAACATTGCCAGCTCCATCGAGGTGAGGAGTCACCATCAGGTCTTGAGCTCACCTCAGCCTTAACAGCTTTTTTTTTCCAGTTGGGAAGGTTTTCATTCATATTTTGGAAGGCAAAGGGGAATCTGGAATATTTCACATGGGGTTGTGGGGTATTTCACAGAGGTTTTGGACTCCCCTTCCCTGGAAGTGTCCAAGGCCAGGTTGGACAGGGTTTGGAGCACCCTGGGCTGGTGGGAGGTGTCCCTGCCCATGGCAGGGGGTGGCACTGGATGATCTTTAAGGTCCCTTCCAGCCCCCACCTGTGGTTCCATGATTTCTCTTGTCCACACAGGCGCTTTCCACCCTGGACTCAGTCACCCTCATGTATCCCTTCTTCTACCGGCCCATGTTTGAGGTCCTGGAAGATGGATGGTCCTCTTTTCTGCTGGAACAAGAGTTTGAGCTCCTCAGTTCAGTGGTGAGTGGGATTCGAGGGGTTTGCCCAGGCACTCAGATATTCTGTGAACGATTTCACCCAGCAGTGGCTGGACTGGAAATCCTGGATGGTTAAAAATCCATCTGGTGCCTGGGTGAGAAGTGAGTGTTGTCAAAATATTCCCTCTGTAACATCAGACACTTGTTTGCTGTTTCACCTGGTACAAGTGGGGGCTTGAGGCCTTTTTCAGGAAATCACAGGGGTGGGAAATGTTTTTGGCCTTTGGGGATGGTTCTTTAATTGGAAGAACAAACTGAAACCCTTTGGCCTGGGTTTGTTGTTCCTAACTTTAATCTGGAGTGGACTGAGATGAGTCTTTGTCAAACCCTTCATTGAAATGACATTCAATTGTCAAATGAAATGACATTCAATGTCAAATGGCATTCAAAAATTTCTCTTTAAGAGGGTGGCAATGAAGATGCCCAGTTTGAAACACTTTTTCCTGTAGCTGATGCTGGGGAAATATTCAGGAGGTTCAGAGAGCAGGACACTTCCAGTCCTCTCTTTCCAGGTGCTGCTGAGCACACTGATATTATTTTGGTACCTGAAGGGCAGGAATTCTTGTGGCACTACCTGTTGTGTCTCTTACTCAAATTTCCTTTTGGGATGCTGGATTTGGTAGAGTGGGAGCTATCTTGGGTGCAGGAACTTGTTTTAATAATTCCTTGGGTTTGCATCTCTGTGTTCCAGGCCTTTGTTTCATGTCGGCTCCGGGCTCTTGCTCCAGCAGCTCAGGTTTCTGAGCCCACATCCATTAGTGCAGCATCCAAGAACATTGATTTTTTTTTTTTTTCCTTGCTTTTATCTGCAGCCCAGCTTGTCTGCAGCCTGTATCACTTCCTGGCTATGAGTAATAACTGAATAATGTGATCAGCTTGACCAAATTCAGTGGATGAAATCACCAGAAAATTGAAGGGGTTCAGAGGCCTTGCTATTTCTGTCCCATGATTAAAGCACTCTCATGTGCCTTATCTTCCTCTGCCATCCAAAGACAGAGCAACTGTCTGTTATCATGCCCAGAACATGGATCCATTGATGTGCTGCTTTTCCCCTTCATTTTCCAGGGATTTAAAACTTCATTTGTCAATCTCTTGCCTTTCTGAACATGCTCTGCTTGTAAGAATTACATTTAAAAACCTCATTGCTTTTTAGCACCACGCTGCCAGGGCAATCATTCATTCCTTTTAAATCTCCACGTCTGACAGTTGTTGATTAATTCTTGGCTTTTCACTCAAAACGTCACATTTTGAACAAAATGGTGCCAAAAGCCACCTTCCAATGATTTGCATCTCCTGAACAACAGATAAATGTCTTGTTGACCAAATAATTCTTGTTCTGTAATGACGCTGCCTTGTGTGACAGGCTGGAACAAGGAAATGGCTGATTTCAATCTTTCTCCCAGAAGTCAAATGAGAATTCCAAAGGTTCCTGCCTCTGCTAGATCATCCATCTGGGTCTGTACCTGTAACAAGTCAAAAACTGGATCTCACCCGCCCTACAGCTCTAGTAATGTGTTAATTCCACATTTATCTGCTACAGGAGAGTTGTTTTCAAACGCGGGCAAATTCTCTAATGGCAAAGTGAAGTGTAAAAGTTAATTTTTTTAAAAAAAGTTAGGTAATACGTTAAATATTTAGATAATATAACATGTAATTTGTATTCCTCACTGCACAGTGAGGGGCTGAGTGGAATTCAGAGTGTGTGCTGGGGTTCGTATTTTCGCTGAGCAGTCGGAGGAGAGCCCAGAGGTTTCTCTTCTGCCAAATTCCACAACTGCAGGACACTGCAAACTAACTCTGGAAATTCAGTTTCCTAAAATAAAGTGAGGAGGCCATGAGAAGTTTGTACACTGACAGTATCGTTAACAAAAAGGTATTTTATTGCCATTGCCACTTATGTCATTCTCCTTTTCTTTCCCTCTTTATTCCTTTTTCTTTCCTTTTTTCTTTCCCCCTTTTTCTCTGGTTTCTTTCCCCCTTTTTCTCTCGTTTCTTTCCCCCTTTTTCTCTCCTTTCTTTCCCCCTTTTTCTCTCGTTTCTTTCCCCCTTTTTCTCTCGTTTCTTTCCCCCTTTTTCTCTCGTTTCTTTCCCCCTTTTTCTCTCGTTTCTTTCCCCCTTTTTCTCTCGTTTCTTTCTTCCCCCCTCCCCTTTTTCTCTGTTTTCTTTCCCTTTTAAGCGGGAAAGATCTCATGGTTCTAAACAACTCAGTTGTGCTTCATCTTTGTACCGGAGCGTCTTTTAAAAAGCAGAATTTCCCAGCTTTGGGCTCAGGTTACAGTGGTGCTTGTGAACGATATTTTGCTCTTTTCAGACAAGCATCAACCTTTACATCTGTTCTGCTCCATGTCCATGCCCAGTCTGATCCCAGCAGGGCTTGTTCCTTGGGAATGGCCTCTGGCATCGCTGCTTTGCAGGATCCCCCAAGATCCACGCTGGGTTTGTGACTTTTTTTCAAGGCCTATTGGTAGAGCTTGACTTGTTTCCCGATGTTTTGTGGAAAACAACTTCTCCTGGCAGGTTTAAGTTTTAAGAGGAAAGATAGCTTGGGTACTTGGGAATCAATATCTCCATAAACAAGTATTAGGACAAGAAAAGTAGAAATCCAAGAGTTGATCCTGCCCTGGGTTTAAGGATCAGCTCTTTCTTTTTTCTTTGGAGTTCTCTCTCCTTTCTGCTCAGCCCTCATCCCTTTGCTGCTTTTATCCTTAACTTTTTTTGATTCGTAAAAGCTCAGATGTCTTGCTGGGAGAATTAAGGGTTTGCTTTGCACTCCCTGAGCTTCACACAGCACAATTACCTGGTGATGGCAGAGGGTGAGATCTCCCTTCATCCCTTGCCCTGCAGTCCTTCGGCTTCCTTTGCTGCTGCCTCGCTCTTCCAGTTACTGATGGCTCTTTTTGCTTCCAAATTAGAGAGAGCAGACTGGGGCAGACTGGAGCTGGCAGGGCAGAGGTTAATGGGATCTCGGCAGCAGGAGCTGTTGGAGGGAAGACAAATGGTGCCAAGTGCTGCCAGGCTCCTCCTCCTTCCCGTGGAAATGACACCGGGCTCCAGAACGGGATCGTCTGTCTCTGGTGTGAACGGGAGGAGAGCAGGTTGTGGGCAGGGATCATCTGTCTCTGGTGTAAAGGAGAGGAGAGCAGGTTGTGGGCAGGGTTAAATTACCGGAGTGGGAGATAAAGCAGGTGCTGCTCTTCCATTCCTTTCCATACCCGTGGTTCTTCCATTCCTTTCCATACCCGTGGTGCCAGTGACAGCCACTCTCAAACGTTCTGCAGAGTTCTGGTGCTGCCTTCTCCACATCTTGGTCGGAAGGGGGGTTTTTATCAGTTTAATATTCCAGATCCATGCATGTTTTTCCATGGTAATCAAATTGCACACCATCCTATGTAAATTAACACAGACACCCCAAAAACCCCTATTAAAATCCCATTGCTGGTGCATTAAAAGCTGGAGCTGTGACCAGCCACATCCCTTTTGTGACCCAGAAGTTTTCCTCTCTGCTCATAACACGATGGCCAGAGGCAATTTGACTTTGCATCTGGGAGAAGCTCTGCTTTCTATAAAATGGAGCTGTTCAGAGGAGCTGTTTTGAGGCTAATGAATAATGAAATAAGGTGATAGCAGGGATGGTGCAAAACTGCCCAGCGGGGTTCATGCACAAAGGCAGCAATTGCTGCTCTTGATGCTGGTATTTATTTTTTCCCGGCATCTTTTTTGGGCTGCCACCAAAAAGGACAATTTTCCTAAGCCGCACATCCCATGCCTTGGAGCTGCTGCTGCTGCTGAAACAGGGCTGTGAGTCAGAGCAGCATGTTCAGCTGATGGAAGGGCTTCACTGCCACAAGACATTCCTGAGCTGATCCCAGTTTGCCACTGGACCAGTGAGCCAGTCAGGTGGATTTATATAAGCAGGTAGCAATCAGGAGGTGTGTGGCCAGAGGTAGCAAGGATCTGGAAGAAAGGAATTCTGATCAGACATGTGCAACTAATTCACGTTGACCCAACAGGCCTGAGTTGATGTGGTTTTGTGTTTTGGCACAGCCTAATTTGGCTGCTGTGCTCTTCTCTCCCTTTGTCCTGCCTGCCTTATCCCTCTGCCTTTTTGTCTGCCTCGAACTTTGTTTGAACTCAGAGGTTTGATGGATCTCTCTAAGGTCCCTCCCTGCTCTGGGATCTCCACATTGACCTTTTTCCCTGAGCTGGAGCCAAGGCCTGTGTGTGACCCTGGCTATCAGGTAGCTGGAATTCCCATGCCAAGTGCCTGTGAGGTATCACTTTCAGCGCTTCTTTCCCAAGGTTTTGGCTGTTGGAAGCTGCAGAAGTTACATAACAGGAGCTCATGATGAGCCCTGGGTGCTGGGCTGCTTCCAGAAGGTGCTTTTGGAGCAAGAGCTGCAGCTGAGCCCACGGAAAAGAACCAAGCTGGAGATGTTTAAATTGAAATTTTAACCTCAAAGCACCTTCAGCATCTGGAGTTGGTGGAAATTCTGGGCCAGCTTTGTCTTGTGAACTCTTTTCTCAGCACAGGTGGAGGGTTGAGCCCCTATTACGTGTATCTAAATGAACTTTTTTCACCTCTACGTTTGCTGTTGTGGGAATGCATTTCTCTGTGGGGTCGCCCCTTGCTGTCTGCTGTGCCTGTGAAATAATTTAAAGCCACAATCACCCATTTCTGCTCACATGGACTTATTTTGTGCAGTTTGAGGATGTGAGTAAACCAGAGGGGGAACTGTTGCTCAAGACCCAGAGGCACCTGATCACTTTTCCATTGCTTACGAGCTTGATCTGCACTCTGGGGAATGAGCTTCTGGGACCTGCTGCAAGGAGATGATTGCAGGGAGCACCAAGGGACGTGCTGGAAAAATTAATGCATCAACAGCCCTATAAATGGATACTTTAAGGACAATTTGTGGCGCAAATGGAACAGATCACAAACACCACTCTGTGTGTGCTTTATCCTGTGCATGGAAGTCTTTCTTCCCTGTTACCTCTCCCAGATAACGAGTTGTGTGACCCAAAGCTGTATTCTGGTGTTTTTCAGACCAATGAATGGCGTCTGACCTGTGTCAACAAGGAATTCTCTGTGTGTCCCTCCTACCCTCCCGTTGCCATCGTCCCCAAAGGCATCGATGACGAAGCGCTCCGCAAGGTCGCCCTGTTCCGCCACGGCGGCCGCTTCCCGGTGCTGAGCTACTACCACAAGAAAAATGGGATGGTGAGCTGGGCTTGAGGGGTGCTTATGCCTGGAGGAAGCGTGGGAATCTGTTTCATGCTGTGGAATTAACAGAGCTCCTGGTTTATTTCCCAGCTTCCTCAGCGAAGCTGGGTCTGGGTGACGGAATGAGTAATCTGCATCCTAGAAATAGCCATTGATCTGCTTGTTTGGGAATGTGCGTGGCAGGAGCTCGCTTCCAGCAGCAAGAACAAGATGAGGCTTGTAAAGCCACTGCTGGCACCCTGACTGGCTGCGCCTGCCAAGAGTTTTCATGGAAAGGATGGCAGGAGCCACGTTGTCCTGTCTGTGAGCGGCGGGCCCTCGTCGCAGCCGTGGTGACAGCAGAGCCAGCGCTGCTTCTGCTGTGGGCCTGTGCAGGGAGGAGCAGGACAATCTGTTCTCTGAGCCTGGCAGCGTGACTCGGTCCAGGAGTAGCGAAGTCTTGGTCTCACACAGACTTTCTGAGGAGCCAGAACCTAATGGAGTGACTGATACGTTGTAATTAAGAAATGCGCTGTATGAAAGTGTTGGGTAATTGTGTCTCTTGCTGATGTAACCAGTTCTGAGGGTGCTGGGATGTCCAACATGCAGCTTTTAGACTCGATACAGTCTCCTCAAATGCTCTAATGCCTTCTCACCTCCTGTGGCCAAGATTTGTAAGCCTTGAATTTGAACCTGTCTAGTCTGACTCAGAAGTACCTTGGGGTTTTCTTTTCTTTGCTTCAAAAGCAGCCAACCAGCTACTCCATGTCAGCTGTGCTTTTTGCTTTTTCTCAGCTCAGCTGAAAACCATTGAAGGAAGATTTTTTGCTCAATTATCTCTCCAAACTGTGCATGTTTCAGGTGTGAGGAGTACAGCAGTGTTTGGCTCGGAGTGTTGGAGTTGTGACAGTAATGCTGTCATTCTCATTGCCCTCCTGGCTCCGAGTTCTCAGCTGTACCTGGGGTTGCTGACTGGCTGCCCTCATGTTTTAGTTATGGTTTGAGCTGCTGGGGTGCTTCTGAATTGAAAGGCATTTGTTAAAGAGAAGTCTCAGCTCATCAGTCTGTGGATTTGAAGTTTATTAGTCGATCCGTGGGGTAAAAATGTCACCTTTAGCTCATGAACGATTCGAGCGTTTTAAGAACAGAGTTGGGAAGAGACTTTGAAAATGACAATCCTGAAAGAGTTGGTTTTGTAGAATCACAGGATGGTTTTGGTCGGAAGGATCCTTAGAGACCATTTCGTTCCAACCCCCTGCCATGGGCAGGGATGCCTCTCACCAGCTCAGGCTGCTCAGGGCCCCACCCAACCCGGCCTTGAACACTTCCAGGGATTTATAACACTTCCAGGGTTTATAAAGGAGCCATCAGCAGGAAGGCAGCTCAGCAGTTCACTAAGATGGTACTTGAGGCATAACTGAAGGGGGATACAGCCTCTAAGATGATGCCTGGAATTTAAAACTTGCCCAGCCAAGTTTTAAGATTGCCGGATTCAAGGAATTCTGGCTCGTTTTCAAATACATTGAGTCCTTGCGAGGGATCAAACTTAAACCAACTGAAGCGCTCTGGGCAAGGTTTGGAGCTCGAGTGCTTGGTGCCTTTCAGCGAGAACTCTCTCCACTTCCAGAGCCTCACTGATGGTTTTGTGTCTCCCCAGGCGATGATGAGGAGCAGCCAGCCCCTGACGGGCACCAACGGGCGGCGCTGCAAGGAGGACGAGAAGCTGGTCAACGCCACGCTCCGCTCCGGCAGGCGCGGCTTCGTCATCGACACCCGGCCTTTGGCTGTGGCCCAGCAGGCCAGGGCCAAGGGAGGGGGCTTCGAGCAAGAAGTGCACTACCCCCAGTGGAGGAGGATTCACAAACATATTGAGAGGTGGGTGAAATCAGGCTCTCCCCTGAGCTCGGCTGTGTCGGGTCGCGCTGGCAGAGCAGTGATAGCTCCACAAAGCCCTTTCTCCTTTAAGAAGAGTTGTGTATCCTGGTTCCTGGCAGCAGGGTCGTGTTGTTTCTATGTGTCCTGGTTTGACANCAGTTTGTGGCAGCAGGGTTGTGTTCCTTCTATGACAAAACTAGGATATGTGGATGATAAGGGGATTTTTGGTTTGGTTCCTTGTTCTGAGCAACCTGCTGCAGGTTTCAGCCATCAGGCATCTCCCTGTGCTGTTCCTTTTCCTGGCCATCTTTAGCCACACTCCAGCCTTCCTGTGTTCCCCTTGGCACAGGAAGGAGCAGGTACCTTGCCAGAAAACCTCTGCAGGTGAGGATTTGTTCCGTGGCTGTCACTCTCCTCTTATGCAGAGGATTTGTCCAGAGAAGCTGCAGCTGCCTCATCCCTGGAAGTGCTCAGGGGCAGGTTGGATGGGGCTTGGAGCAGCCTGGGACAGTGGAAGGTGTCCCTGCCCATGGCAGGGGGTTGGAATGAGATGAGCTTTAAGGTCCTTTCCAACCCAAGCCATTCCATGATTCTGTGATCCAGTACTTTTCACTGGACATCTAATACTGTTCGGTCATTTGTGGACAAGTTACTAGTTTAAACAGATTTTTAGTCTTGCCTTGTTCAACTTCCCTTAAGCCTTAATTTTGGGGCATCCTTCTACACAGACATGCAGTAATGTTACTGGAGCTGTGGGCCAGCTCTTGAGGAGTTAAATAAGAAATTTCCCGGCAAATACTTGAAGTGTTTGGTTTTGCTTCTAAAGATTTTCTGTGAACTTAAATTTGTTGCTGATTATTTACAGCATCAGAGAGAGAGGAATGAATAAACACAATACACAAACACTAAATAATCCATGTCCTCGTTCCTACGCTACTCCTTGTGCTTTCAACAATATTTTCCTTTTCCCAAAGGTTTAATATCCTGCAGGAGAGCTTCATCAAGCTGGTGGAAGCCTGCAATGACCAGTCACACAACATGGACCGCTGGCTCAGTAAACTGGAAGCTTCCAACTGGCTCACTCACATCAAGGAGCTGCTGACTGCAGCTTGTCTGGCTGCTCAGTGCATTGACAGGTAGATCTCCTGCAGAAAGTCTTGGGTTGCTCCCTCACTGGTTACAGTGTGCTCTTTAAATACCTCTGGCAGTATCAATAACTGCCCGCCGTGATCTGGCTCACTTGTTCGCATGGAAGGTTCTGTTTCCTCACGGTGAAAGAATGTTCCTCCAGTAAATCAGGAGGAGGGCGGAAATCTCGGCTAAGAAAAGGTTTTGGATCATGTGGTTAAGGTATATTCCTGTGTCTGCTGCAGCCAAGCTAATTTAGAGAGTTCTGTTGAAGGTTTGGGTTAAAATGGCCCTGTCCAAAATGCTGCTATATGGGCTGGAAAAGGGGTCACAGAGTTTTTTCTTTCTTTGAGGAGTCTTTTTTTTAATTTTCAGCTGCAAATTTGCAATACCACACCTCACTTCCAGAGGTTAAAACAATATCATCTCCTAGTTTTCCCCAGGAATTGGTCCAGTGCTTTTCCCCTCTTATATTTTTATCCCCACAGCCCTTTCCAAGCAATCCTGCTCATCCCTTCTGAGTGCTTGTGACCTCTTTTAACCTGACATTTCTTTCACAAATGCTGCTGACTCAGCCGACTCGTGCTCAGACCTCAGGCTGCAGAGCCGGTGCTTGCTGTCGGGTGCCAGGGTTTGTAAGGCCAGATGCAGCGATCTAAATGGGCTTTTATCTGTGGGAGAAGGCCATCCCAAAATTTAGGGGAAACCTGGCTTTTCCTAGGAGCTGGGGAATGTGTTCTGCAGGCACACAAGCAGCTGAGATGCAGTCTCAGAGGTGAAACAGCACTGCGGCATTAAAATGGGAGCTCTGTGCTTTTTAAAAGCTCTGACAGTGCTGCTTTCATTACTGGCTGTGCCAGGAAAGGATTGCTCTGGATCGATAGTTTTATCTGGAATTCTTTCCTGCAAGCGTGTGGTGGGAAAGATCAGTGATGAAACCCTTCTGGCTTGTTGGGACAGTGGCTGATTTCATCACTTTTAACCTCAGCTTTGCTTTTTCTGTTTACCTGGAGCCATGGCAGGTCAGTTCCAGGTGCCTGACCTGCCTCGTTCGGAGCCTGGAGGTCAGAGCTGGGCTGACAAGGAGAGTTCTGTTCTATTTTCCATGGGGAGGGAATGGCTGGGACAGATCCTTCAGCATCTTAAAGGCCTGAAAGATAAAAACAGAAAATAGTGTTAGAAAATTAGTGTAGAGAAAGGTGAAGATTAGGTAGGAAAGGAAGGTTTACATCAAGTATTAGGGAGAAACTTTGTATTATAACAGTGATGAGGCCGTGGCGCAGGGTGCCCAGAGAAGCTGTGGCTGCCCCTGGATCCCTGGAAGTGTCCAAGGCTGGGTTGGACAGGGCTTGGAGCACCCTGGGCTAGTGGAAGGTATCCCTGTCCATGGCAGGGGGTGGGATGGGATGAGTTGCACTTCCAAGCTGTAACTCAAAGGGGTGCCGATCCCAGAGTGAGACCCACAAAGGAGATCTCACCGTGCACCCCCTGTCAGTGTGGGGAAGGGTCTGAATTTCCAGACTGCTCAGCAAGAAACTGAGCCTTAAGTGCTGCAGAGCTCAGGTTACTGTTGGTGAGCATCTGGGTGAGATCCATGTGGGGATGGGGCTGCAGTGGTGGTAAGGAGCCAGCAAAACCTCACCGCTGGTGTCCATGGGATGGAATGGCATCCGCTGGGATGGGTTCTGCTCATTCACACTCTTATCCCTTCCCACCTCTTCGTTCCCCAGGGAAGGTGCTTCTGTGTTAGTCCACGGCAGCGAAGGAACTGATTCCACACTCCAGGTCACTTCCCTGGCACAGATCATCCTGGATCCAAGGTGCAGGACCATCCGTGGCTTCGAGGCTCTTGTAGTGAGGGAGTGGCTGCAGGTAAGAAATACCCTGGACAGAGCAGCAGCCTGTTCCAGAGACACGGGGGTTGGGAAATAGCCTGAGGGGCAGCCAGCAGGTTGGGCCTTGTTGCAGCCCTGCTGAGTGTGAGTGTCCTTTGTCCTAAAGAGCAGCGTCATTACCTGAGTCATTTGTCCCTCTGGCACTCTCCTGGCAGGGCTTTGATTTTGGGGAACTGCCTGTTTTGTGTGCGCACGGTGAACATCTCTTATCAAGAATGGTTTGGGTTGGAAAGGACCTTTAAAGCTCATCTCGTTCCACCCCCCTGCCATGGGCAGGGACACCTTCCACTGGACCAGGCTTCATCTCTTCCATCTCATTAGAGAAAACTGTTCAGACTAAACCACAAAACCTGAGTTGTGCTCTTTGTACCTTTGCAGTCTGGTCCTCCAGTGCACCCACCCCAGCTTGTTCCTGCTCACATTCTCTGATCAAACACAGCCTGAGAGAAGCAGGGAAATTGGTCACAGAATCACAGAACATTTAGGCTGGAAAATACCTTTAAAGCTGTCAAGTCCAGCCATCCCCCAGCACTGCCAAGGCTACCACCAATCCATGTCCCCAGGGGCCACATCCACACGGCTTGGAAATCCCTCCAGGGATGGGGCCTCCACCATTGCCCTGGGCAGCTGTGCCGGGGCTGGACAGCCCTTTCCATGAAGAAATTCTTTCTAACATCCAATTTAACCCCCCACTGATGCTACTTGAGGCCATTCCCTCTCATCCTGTCTCGTTCCTTGGGGGCAGAGCCCTTGGCTGCCCCCTCCTGTCAGGGAGTTGTGCAGAGCCACAAGGTCCCCCAGAGCCTCCTTTTCTCCAGGCTGAGCCCCTTTCCCAGCTCCCTCAGCTGCTCCTGCTGCTCCAGCCCCTTCCCCAGCTCCGTTCCCTTCCCTGGACACGCTCCAGCCCCTCAGTGTCCTTCTCGTCAGGAGGGGCCCAAAACTGAATCCCAGATTTGAGGTGCCCCAGCAGTGCCAGCAGAGGGATAATGGTTTCTAACAGCTTGTTCCTGGCTGCCTGAGCAGCTGCATGGACAGAACTCACTCTGAAGTGTTTTTTCCACACGGCCTCACATCCCATTCCTTTGGGATCCCTCCTTCATTTTCCCCTCTCCCTCATTCCCACCAGGCTGGCCACCCTTTCCAGCAGCGCTGTGCCCAGTCAGCCTATTCCAACAGCAAACAGAAGTGGGAGGCCCCTGTGTTCCTGCTGTTTTTGGAATGTGTGTGGCAAATCCATCGACAGTTCCCCTGCTCCTTCGAGTTCAACGAGAAGTTCCTCATCCTGCTGTTTGAACACACCTACGCTTCCCAGTTCGGGACTTTCCTGGGAAACAACGAAAACGAAAGGTCGGTGAGGATGCTTGACTTGAACCCTTCAAATGTTGGGCTGAATTTGACTAAAAGTCACAGAATCATGGAATAGTTTGGGTTGGAAGAAACGTTAAAAATCATCTCGTTCCAACCCCCTGCTGTGGGCAGGGGACACCTTCTACTATCCCAGAGTGCTCCAAGCCCCATCTAACCTGGCCAAAAATCTCCACCCATCACCAGTTTTAGTTTCTCACAAAGGAACTCCTCCCTAAAAGAATAACCAGCTGGAGTTGGATGTGAGTCACAGCTGTGGGAAGCAGACTTGTCCGTGCAGGCCTGGAGGATGAGGCTGAGGCAGGCAGAGGCCACAGCTGGGAATTCTGTCCCTCACCTGTGAGGGAGGAGTGACTCTGTGGCCTGGTGGTCCTGACACCCCCAGGGGCAGCCCTGAGTGGGGCTGCTGGGTGTACTAAACAGGGGGGAAGGGCTGGAGCTTCCCACAGCTGCCAGGGAGGTTTGGATTCCTGTTTTGAGCTTGGCAGTTCTGCCCTCAGGGTTCCTCGCTCTGGTTAGGCCATGGCTGATGGTCTCCTGCTGGACTGAAGGCCACTGGACAGGAGGGGAAAAACAGAAGTGATACTCCAGAGAAGGAAGGCAATTTAAAGCTTCCTTAAAGTAATCTGGGCTTGGCAGAGACTCCGCTGCCTTCTGCAGGGCTGCTGAACCAGTCATCTGCAAAACCAAGTTAGACTTGAAACCAATAAGCTGAAATTTGGAGGAGTATTGAATGTTACATGTAATAACCTGCCTGTCACATCTGGGCACGTCAGCCGGGGAGCACGGACGGGGGTTGAAGTCTGAAGTTAAGCTGGTGCTGTCTGAAGCATTCACAGGAGTGGTGGATCTCCTGCCTGGCTGGCAGTTCAATTTGCCAGTGCAGGCAGAATATTTGCTGCAATCTAAGGCACAGGGATCCCTGCGAGTGCTGGGGGTGGGATTGCCCCAGGAAAACAGCACTGCTGGCTCCGTGTGCTCAGTTCCTTGCTGCCACCAGAGGGACCTGTCAGACGTGCCCATGGCAGCCACAGCACTGCTTTTATGTGCTCGAGAGTTCCATTGCCATCCTTCCCTGATGCAGCCCTGCCCCACCTCCCGCTCTACCTTAACACAGGAGCCTGATCCCTTTCCAAACCTGGCACTCAAACCACAGTGGGGAGGTGACCTGGACAGCAGGCAGCCAACTTCCACCCAGCTTACAAGTGTTATTTCCCCATCTTTTATTCAAAACTAATCATAATCAGCCAGGTTGAGTCAATTGCTTCAGGTTTACGCCCTGTGCCATGATGGTGAAGGGATTAACTTGAATTAGCTGGGGGAGTAGCACATAGGAAAACTTGTGGCTGTGTGGTTCTGACAAAAGGAGCCTTTACAGGTCCAAGTGTATAAAAATTGTTCCTTTGGGTTTCTTAGGGCTAAACTGAAGCTGCCTCAGAAGACCATGTCCCTCTGGTCCTGGGTGAACAGGCCTGAAGAGCTGAGCAGGTTCCATAACCCTCTTTATGAGCCCAACAGCCTTGTCATCTGGCCCTCCGTGGCCCCACAGAGCCTGCAGCTCTGGGAAGGTGAGCCAGGTTTGCTTTCCTTGTGTGATTATTTGTCAGACTTCATTAGTGCCCATCCTGGAGAATCCGTGTGCAGTGGGTGCCCTACTGCAGGAACTTTCCCCATCCCATGGGTGCCGAGTTCACAGCAGTGACACAAGCAGGCTGCCGTGGCAGGGTGGAGACTGAAAATGGAGTGGGCTGATAAGTACAGGAGGAAAGAAGGAATGAACCCCCCTCATTTTTCCTTCATTAATCTTGTTTAATAGGGTGGTGAACTTGGAGAGGAGGGGGGAAGCTATTTGGGAGGAGGGAGAGGGAAGAAAATGTGAACTGTGTGTACCTTATGTGAGAGCTCCCGGAATGTGACCAACCTTCATGAATTCCTCCTTGTTTCGAGAAACCCTTGTGACCTGGGTGTCTCTGGGCTTCCAGGTGTCTTCCTGCGGTGGAACAGGCCTTCCAAATTCCTGGAGGAAGCCGAAGAAGAAAGGATCAACATCATCAAGTACAACAAGGAGCTGCAGGCCAAGGTGAACGCGCTGAGGCGGCAGCTGGCGGAGATGGAGACGGATGAGGAGTCCTGAGCTGGGCTTTGCCTCTGCCTTTGCTTTCCAGCCCCCTTTACGTCGAGGAAGAAACGTGGAAAGTGCATGTTCTGCTGAGCCCTTGGGTGCAGCTGACCCTCCCACTGCTGAACCCTTCACTCCACGAACCTCCCTGCTTTTTGGGGAGGGGTTTTTGGTTTGTTTACAGAAGACACAGCTGGGCACAAGGTCCCCTCTTGGCAGCTTTCCTGTCTCACAGTTGGGTACAGTGTCAGCAGGAGCTGGAACTTGTTACCTCCAACTGTGTGGATGACCAGGATGGGCCAAGAGACAGGATGTCTCCAATTTATTTTGGACTTTTTCTGGTTTTGTTGGACGCTCACAGGATTCAAACACAGAGTTCTATATGGGTAGGTAAAGGCATTTTGTCTGGAAGCACCTTTTCTCCCCAAGACTAGGTAAGGCAGCTTAGTTCTTTAATTTCCTAGGAAAACTAGAAATTGTTAAAATCCAATTACAGGTTCTGCCAGTCTACACAATACTCTCAGTACCCTTCACATCTCACACTTGGGTTTTTGTGTTCAGCACCGGCTTGGGAGCAGGAAGTTAAATACCAAACCCAGAGCAAGACATTTCAGTGCAATATGGAATTGAAGTAGGGATTCTGCTGCTAATGTTTAAGCCATGCCCTTCAGGTGGAATTGTCCCTCGTGGGCAAGGATCTCCTGAGGAGTAACAAACGTTTTTTATTCTGCCTGGAAAACAAAAAGGTTCAGTGGTTGGTGGGGGTGTTCACGTGCAGAACAGGGCTCGGAGCTGTCCTTGAAACCAGAGCCAAGCGGCCTTCTTGGGAATTCCAACCCCCCTGGCTGGGTTTGGACACCTGGCCAGGCTCACAGCATTGCCAGGGTGCAAAAGCAGCACTTCATTTACAGCTCAACAAAACACTTCCGTTGCACCTGATGTGCTTTTCCCTCTTGTGCTCTTACGCCCATCTTGTGAAACCTCAAAAGTGGCAGCAGGAAGTTCAGGTGACCTCACAGAGCTGCTGCAGATGAAGGGGCCATCACACTACAAAAAATACTAAGAGTTTATAGATGATTTGTCGCTGCTAAAACTGCTTAAAGACTTTAGGGATAAGCTTTTTCCCATTTAACTTTGTATTTTATAGCTGCTCTTTCTTGTTTCTGTGGCTTCAATCTGCTTTTTACAAAATCAGAGTTCTCTCTAGTGATTTTTTTTTTCTCCTTTAAAAAAGACAGGTAGGAGTAGGTCTGAAATACTCACTGAGGTATTTTTTCAGCTCGGTTCCATGGGTAGCTGTAGGGGATTGGAAAAAGTTGAGTTAAGAGCAGCACATGTGGCTGGGATTAGCCAGAAAAGAGCTTCCTGCTAGCCTGGTTGTGCTGAAACAAGCAGAGCTGCAGTAGGTCAGTGGTGTGATCCCTCTGGGAAGTGTTCAGCTTCCAAGTTTATGGAATGAAGCTGCCTTTATTTAAAAGCCGCTTCACACAGATTTGTGTGAAAATCCAGGATCTGTAGCTGTAGAAGTAGCTGGGGAGGAAAAATCATGTAGCCGCTAAATATAGCCTAAGAAAATTCTATAACCAAGGAAGTGATATAAAATTATGTGATGGTGGTCAAGTGCTACCTTGATGCCTTTTGTTCAGTCCTTATTTCCTTAATTATTTCCTTCTTGCCTGAGCTAGACTTAGCCCTGGAGTCCTCTGGCTTAAAAAAGAACAAGATCCCTTTTAAACCTCTGCTCGCTTAAGGCAGAAGAGTGATTTCCCCCTGCTTGCAATGCCAATTTCTTTTTGGGCTTAGGAGCCTTGTTCCCTAGATCCAGTCTGACACAGGGAATGCTGCTCAGGGTGGCTGGGGATCTGCTCTGAGTTACAGGGGAGGCACAACTGGGCTGTTCCCTCCTCCGAATCCAGAGATTCCTCTGGGTATGTTGCTCATACAAGCCTTTGAAATGATTGTTCACCCGTTGAAATGATGTCCTTGGGATCTGCACCTGCCTGGGTGGTGTTTCCCTACCCCGTTCAGAATTTCTCCATCTGAAATCCATTATCCCCAGCCAGATGGGGAGGATTCAGAAGGCACTATTTTCCCTGTAATCGACTGCACATAAAACACTCCTAAAGGTTATGCAATTCCCTAACACAGTAATTATAGATTGAGCTAAATAATAGAGAAGCAGAGAGGGTTTTTTTGGATCTAATTGCCTGGCTGCTCCAGCCTCGCCTGCAAACTGCAGGCTTCCAAGGAAACTGGGAGAGCAGCTGTGACAGCCAACAAAAGGCAGCACATTCCCTCGGAGCTGGCATCAATTTCAGCCTCCACTTGTGTTGAATCCACACCGAGGTGCTGTGTGTGTGCCTCGGGAATGTGAATTCAGCCTGCCCGTGGCAGTTCATTCCACAGTTCCGGGGCCGGGCAGCGCCTTGAGCCTGCGCTGGTTCTGTGGCCCAGGCCTGGGAGGGCAGGCAGGAGAGGGAGGGCAGATGTGTGGTGGTGGAGGCTCTCCTGGGAGAGGACACTTCCCAGAGCTCTCCTGCCAGGCTGCTCCCCCATTCCCACTGAACTTTCCCACTCCCGGTGCTTCCCAAGCTCCGGACTCACAGCCGAACGCTCCCATTCTCTGCTTTGCTGCTTGCTTCCCCTGTTTAATCACGTGTTTAATATCTGTGATGGGTTTGCTCCCTCTCAGAGGGGGATCCCTGCCCCGTGACACCCCGTTTGCAGGTTCCTCGTGTCTTCCTGAGCTGTGGCAGTGCCCAGCTCTGGCTCTTCCCTGTGCCACTGCCTTACGCCCTCGCTGCCACCCCGCTCCTGCTCTTTTGCACACACTTTGTGTAACAAGCTGGACACTGAAAGCCCCATCTCCAAATTTTGGGGGCAATCCACGAGGACACTGCCATTTACCGAAAGAAAGAAGGGAAAAGGAACTAACTTGCACAGTTTTCATAAGGGAAATACGACATACGTACCTTCAATATTTTGATTGTATTGATTAACTCTTGAATGTGGCGCCGGTTTTGACGTGCACTATTGTCCCTGTCGCATAGGCTCTAACTTAAAATTGCACTGTACAGCGTTTTTGGTGTCTCACGTGTGCTTTGCTACGGCCGTGGGCAGCGCTGGGGTCGTGTGAGGGGTGAGGTTTGTGCCAGCACTGCCCGTGCCTGTCGCAGCGGCGCTGGCTGACGGGCGCTGTGGCCGCTCGCCGCTGCCGGCTCCCGTGCCGGGCGCGCTGCTGGCCCAGCAGCTGGAACTGCTCTGTGGACTTGGCTGCTGCGTCAGTCTCGATTCTATTCCCTGTCCAGTTGGAAATGCCGGGGCTTGGGAGTTGTGTGCTGGTGTTCCGTGTTTGCCGTCCCGGTACAGAATCCCAGCTGCTGCGGCGTGGAATTTATTGCAACGACAAGAACAAAAAGTAACAAAGCTGAGGAAAAAAGAAGATGCTGGCTCAAGGTTCAGCCATTTGGGGGGAGCAAAACAGATACAAAGTGGCTGTAAGCTTTGCTGTAGATATGGTGAGACAATAGTAGATGTGTCTGTTTAAATTAAAAACCTGGAAGACTAAAAAGTTGTTTATTACACTGCTGAATCTTCTTTGTTAGCGTGGCCTTTGCTTCCCACAGGAGGGACCCGGGTGGGTGTGACTTGGATGAAGCTTTTGCTTGAAATTTTAGCTCTTTTCAGCTCAGCTGTGTTGTACTTTACAGCTGAGCAGGCCCTGTGGTGGTAGAAGAGGGGTGAAAGGAGAAGGGTGAGACCCTGAGGCTGTGAGGGGCTCACAGAGCTCTGCTCCCATGGTTTTGGTCCTTGGACAGCAGCTCTGCACGTGATGGATAAACAGTTTGATTATCCAAGGCTTTATCGTGGTATTGATCTTTTTATCCTGGTACTGATCTCCCCAGAGGAGGAAGGGCAGGGGTGTTCACAGGGGAGGGGTTTGGAGTGAAGCAAAGAAGGTGGATGGTGATAGCACAAGGGGGAGTGAGTGGTTTTAAACAAAAACAGGAGACATTTAGATGAGATACTAAGAAATTGTTCCCTGTGAGGGTGGGGAGGCCCTGGCACAGGGTGCCCAGAGGAGCTGTGGCTGCCCCCGGGATCCCTGGAAGTGTCCAAGGCCAGGTTGGACAGGGCTTGGAGCAACCTGGGCTAGTGGAAGGTGTCCCTGCCCATGGCAGGGGCTGGCACTGGATGGTTTTTAGGGTCCCTTCCAACCCATTCTGTGACTGAAGTCCACCAGTGACTGGGCTCAGTTACCTGTTGGTTTTAAGGCAGTGGGGGGTACACTGGTGCCAGGGGAAGGAGCACAAAACCCACAAACAGCTCCTGGGAAATGGAGGCTGGGAACTGTGGGAACTCGCGGATCTCTCCTGGCTGGTGAGTCAGGAGGCTGGGAACTCCTGGGCCGTCTGCTTCCCTGTGGCATCGCTGTGGTCTCTGCAGCTCCTGGGGAAGGTGATGAGTTTCTGTGGCTTTTGGGGTTTGAGCAGGTGGAGACCGGGGCTGTTTGTGCTGCCCTGCAGCCTGTGCAGCCCGGGAGATAACAGAGGGATGGGCACTGAAGGTTTGGATGGGAATAGATTGATATTCGGCCACTCTTTGTGCAAAAAGTCCCAGCTGAAACAGAGTAGGTCTGTTTTAAAGTATTCTCAGCAGTGATCAGGCAGCCTGATTGGGGTTCAACTTGATTTTTTTAGTGGGGGGAGAAAATAACTAAAGCATCATAGAATGGTTTGGGTTGGAAGGGACCTTAAAGCTCACCCAGTTTGGACACGTCCCACTATCCCAGGCTGCTCCAAGCCCATCCAGCCTGGCCTTGGACACTTCCAGGGATGGAAAATCCATCTGAACAAGTGTTGAAATTTGTTTTTCTTTAACTTTTTTTTTTGAGGCTGTTGGATTTTTCTCTTGGAAATCCCAAGTGGTTTTGCTTAGTGCCATTGTAGGAGTCTCGTGCTGCCTATTTTTCCTCCAAGCAGTGAGAAAGGACACAATGAGGAGGAACTCCCGTTGCACTGGATGTAACTGGGGATGCTGGGCTGTGCTGGGCTGCTCACAGCCTCCCCTGCTGTGGAAATGTCACCACAAACCCCTGGCCTTTGTCTTTCAGAGCTGAGCTGCTGATCCTCTGGTGCTCTCTTGGGAGGACATTGCTCATGGCTTTGGATGCTTTATGTGATGCTGCACGTCAGCTCATGGAGGGTTTGCTCTTAAAGCTCCAAATCCGCTCCCTCAGGATCTTAAAATCCTGGCAGCCAACCTGGGCACTGCGCAGATGCAGTTACACCACTAAAAACACAGTGTAGTCACTAAAACCACCGTTTCTTACAGGTTTTACAGTTCGTTGTAACCATTTACGTGACCAGTTTGCACATCCCAGTTGGTACTGGTCCCATAGAGGGGATGATTTCAGGGTTGAAGGGTGTAGCCTGTGGCCACCGTGTGAAGGGAAAAGGCTCTTTTGGCCAGTGGCTCATTCAGAGGTACAAGAGATAAAGGAAATCTGCTTCCTGCTGCTCTTTCCTGACATGGAAAACATTTGTTGGCACGCCCCAGCAAGGTAGGTGCAGCATTTCCACAGGGAGTTTTCTGGGTTTGGCTTTTAAGGCCTTGTTAGTATGAAATAAAACTTTGTGGCAGGAATAAGGGTTGTTTCAGAGTTTGTTTGGGGGGGTTTTGAGCAGAGAACTGCTTGCCTTCAAGTCTGTACTGTGCTCCATCTCATCACATCCATTTTTCGGGGTCCAGCTTGGTTTTGAGCACGTCCAGGGATGGGGCAGACACATCCACCAGTTGTTCTGGGGACAAAGCAGCAATTTGTACTACAGGGCTCTGCTTTCTACATTTCCCTCAGTTAGGGAATTAAAAAAAAAACCCCAAAACTGCCTTACTGGGAAGAAGATTTTCTTCCAGAGATCCTTAAGGGACACTTGTGCAACATGGAGCACGCGGAGTGTCCTGGCTGTGCTGCCAGCAGTTGGCAACGCTGTCATTTCACAATGGGGAAGGCTGTGGCAATCCCAAATTAAAATTCTGTTCTGCTCTGCTCCACCTCTTTTCCCTCCTCACTTGTGCTGGTCCAGCTGTTTGTGGTTCCACGTGGCACTAGGGATTGGAGAACTGTGTGGAAAAGTGACACAGCCAGGAGGGAAGAGCCCTGCAGGCTGTCAGCAGCTGGGGTGTTAAACGTGGCATCGACGCTTTGAGTGAAATAAGTCACAGGGAGGGTTTGTAAGGTGAAAACCCACGTGGAGCTGCTGGAGCGAGTCCAGAGGAGGCCACGGAGCTGCTCCGCGGGCTGGAGCCAGGCTGGGAGAGCTGGGGGTGTTCACCTGGAGAAGAGAAGGATCCAGGGAGACCTCAGAGCCCCTTCCAGGAGGGCTGGAGACGGACTTGGGACAAGGGATGGAGGGACGGTACACAGGGAATGGCTTCCCACTGCCAGAGGGCAGGGATAGATGGGAGATTGGGAAGGAATTGCTGGCTGTGAGGGTGGGGAGGCCCTGGCACAGGGTGCCCAGAGAAGCTGCGAGCTCAGAGGGGAAGAGGAGAGCGGGCACACCTCCATCCTCGCCGCTGCCACGTTACAGGAGCCCTGCACTGAGCACCTCTGGGACTGTCAGAGGGACCAAAGGCAGCTGCCCTGCACCCATCCCACTCCGTGAGCAGAGCCTTGTCCCCTGCAGAGCGGGGAACCAAAGGGACAGCACATGTGTCTCCCGGTGTCCTGAAAGGCTGGGGGGGGCTCCTTGCCCTGAGCTCTCCGAGCACGGTGGGTGATGAGGGTTTGCAGGTTCAGCAGGGCAGAGGGCAGAGGAGGAGACCGCAAAACCCCCGCGTGTGGGAGGCAGTGGGAGGGAGATCGAGCCCGAGGCTCTGGGAGAGGCTGCTGCAGAAAGCTTTGAAGGAGCAGCACTTCTGGATGCAGATCCATGGGAAGGGAGAGGAGGAAGGCAGAGGTGGAGAGTGGAGAGAGTGACAAGAACACTCGTGGAGCCCCTGGAGCGATGGCGCCGTGCTGCCTGTGAGAGGAAGGATATTGGAATGTCTCCCCCTCTCTTCCCCTTGATTTCCATTTCCAGTATTCCCCCAATAGCCCGTTCCTGAACCTCAGCCTGGCTTTTCATGTTTGCAATCCCTTGGACAAGGATTTATATTTAAAAAATACCCCAAATCAGACAACAAACCAACCCACAAAACCTTAAAATCCAGATAACATGAAAAATACAGAACATACAAACTCCTCAGTAGCCTGTAACCCTCCCTCTCTCCCTGGAGCACATTTGGGGGCATCTGTTGACACGCATGGAGGTTCTGTGAGCAGGATTGGAACAGGCTGCCCAAGGAAGTGGTGGAATTATTACCCTTAGAAATATTCCAAAGGTGTGGGGACGTGGCAGTTGGGGACGTGGTTTAGTGGTGGATTTGGCAGTGCTGGGGAAGGGTTGGACTTGGTGATCTTAGAGGGCTTTCTCAGCTTTAATAATTAGAGCACACACTGGGGACTGTCACAGAATCACAGAATGGCTTGGGTGGGAAGGGACAATAAAGATCATCTGATTCCACCCCCTGCCGTGGGCAGGGACACCTTCCACTCTCCCAGGCTGCTCCAAGCCCCGTCCAGCCTGACCTAGTGAGCTACAGGTCTGTGCTGCCCACGGAGAAAGGCACCCAAGGTGTCTTTGCTGCCCGCAGGGGTGTTCATCGGGTGGGAGTGTTGGCCTCTGCTGCTGTTGGAATGGCACCCCCACACCGCTCAGATGCCATCATCCCACTGGGGTGGAGATTTCCCCCCTTTAGGATTTTCTGCCTTCCCACATGGATGTTTTTCCTCTTGTCCCCTTGAGCTGCTGCCTATCACACCCCCACAATCCAGCCTCTGCCCTTGGTTTTACCTTTCTTATCTCGCAGGGCTCTGTGCTGTTTCTCACGAGCTGGCAGCCTCCTCGGCTCAGGGCGGAGGGTTTTCCAGCTGGGCTGTACCTGGGAGACCTTGGATTGCAGCTGAACCTGGACGATCAGGCAGTTCAGGGCCAGCTTTGCTGGACGCTCCATTTTGCCGATTTTGTGCCAGTTTAGTGCCCCAGGTGCTTTGCTTGGTCCTGGGGGAGGGAACTGGTTATGGAATCACTCCTGCTTCCCTGTCAGTCTGGGCAATCTGCTGTCCCGGTGTGGAAGAGAGCTTTAGTTTGTGTCCAGGGAAGGGAACGGGGCTGGGGAAGGGGCTGGAGCACCAGGAGGGGCTGAGGGAGCTGGGAAAGGGGCTCAGCCTGGAGAAAAGGAGGCTCAGGGGGGACCTTGTGGCTCTGCACAACTCCCTGACAGGAGGGGGCAGCCGGGGGAAGTTGGGCTCTGCTCCCAGGGAACAGGGGCAGAGTGAGGGGACAGAACCTCAAGCTGTACCAGGGGAGGTTCAGGCTGGACATCAGGAGGAATTTCTTCATGGAAAGGGTGGTCAGGTATTAGAAGGAGCTGCCCACGGAGGTGGTGGTGTCCCCATCTCTGGAGGTGTCCAAGGAAGGCCTGGAGGTGGCACTCAGTGCTCTGGGCAGGGTGACAAGGTGGGGATCAGTCACAGGTTGGGCTCGATGATCCTTGTCCTACCTAAATGACTCTGTGATTCTGTGATTTACATTGAGTCAAGTGATCAGATACAGTGAAACCACCAGTGCTCCGTGCACTGCCCTTCCTGAGCAGAAAAATCCCTTTTGCCCAACTGCTTGTCTCTGTCAGGGCTCTGGGAACAGCAGGAACCTTTCTCTTTCCCTCTGCAGAATTCCAGCTGAGCTCTGTTTGCCCTCCCTGCAAGGCTGGATCCACAGTGCCCGTGTGAGAGCAGCCATGGAGCCGTGCTGGAGGCCCTTCCTTCCCTTCCATTTGGTGCACACTCCTCAGCCTGGAGCAGGGATCGCTGAGACCATGGTATGAGCGGGATCTAAGGATGGGTAAGGTTGGAAAGGACCATGGAAATCATTTCACTGTAAGAAATTCTTCCCTGTGAGGGTGGGCAGGCCCTGGCACAGGGTGCCCAGAGAAGCTGTGGCTGCCCCTGGATCCCTGGAAGTGTCCAAGGCCAGGCTGGACAGGGCTTGGAGCAGCCTGGGCTAGTGGAAGGTGTCCCTGCCCACGCCAGGGGTGGCACTGGATGATCCTCCAGGTCCTGTCCAACCCAAACCATTCCCTGATTCCAAGTAGTCCAACCTGGCTGCTGGTGGTTTTGAGACACCACAGGGATTCAATGACCCTTTAATTGGATCCTTTTTTGGAAGCTCCTGCTCAGTCTGTAGCAGATGGATCAATTCTGCTGACGCTCCCACAGCTTTGCCTCCCCGGGGACTTTAAATGCGTTTTTTTCAGGCTCTGCAGTGGAACAAGAGGGTTCTTTGTGTTTCTTTTCCTCCTGGAGCTCTCCCTCTTTCCAAGAGGGACATCTGCTCTGGTCAATGGTACTTAACAGGCCTTTCAAACTCAATTAGGCACTCGAGAGCTGCGAGCTCTCAGCTTCCCCAGCCAGCAAAGGATTTTCCCCTCTGCAGCTCCTGTAGCACCACGATCTTCCAAGATTTCCATACCCTGCGAGCTGAGCTTTTAATAACTGGCCAATTGTTAGTGTCTGGAATCCTTGGGAATAATGACCAGTCCTGCTTTGTTTGCTCTCTGAACAATTTCATTCAGCACTTTTTAAGAGGGAGAAAAATAAAACTTAAAAAAAAAAAAAAAATCAGTCTCTGCCGCAGCTCTGAACTGACTCGAATCTCAGATCCACAACAAATGCCAGGTGTTTTTTGGGGGGCAGGCTTGACAGCAAAGCCATTCCTGCATTTGAAACGGTGAAACTCGGGCGTGTTTCTCCTTTGTCGAGGTGCATCTCAGGGCACCAGGGTTTCTGTAGGGTCTCCTCCTGCCCCGGAGCTGTGCCCGCGCCCTGCCCAGCCGGGCGGGACGGATGTGATTAATCGCTGTCAGATGTGGTTGGCTCTGCCTCTGATCTCCGAGGCCGGGGAGATCTCTGTGTGTGCACTGCAGAGCTGGATTTTGCTCAGCAGAGCTCTGGGAAAGGTTTTCCCCTCTCAGGAAATTGCTTTAATGTTCGTCTTTGCCCTGAATGAAAATGATGACCTAAATTTTTTTTTTTTTTTGGTATGACAATCTTTTCTCCTTGATTTAGTTAAGCCCCTCTGAGTGTTTCCTGCGCCTTTAACAAAAGCATTTTAATATTTCAGGATTCCTTTTTGGGCTGCTGAGCTAAAGGTTCCAGCTCACTGAGCTGTGTGCTCAGAGGGGCCTGGGATACTTTACGTGTCACAGTTTCACGCTCTGGGCTCCTTCCCAAGAGCTTCCAGGGACCACTGAGCTAAGCTGGCTTCATGCAGGTGTGTAAGGAGGATCAGGGTGCTCAGAACAAAAGCACCAGCACCTCCGTGCCTGGTTTCCAGCATCCATAATCCGTGCATATTAAAGGGCAGAATGTAGGGAACGGGACCAGAGCAACCTGCTCTGGTGGAAGGTGTCCCTGCCCACGGGGGTGGAAAAAGATTGGCTTTAAGGTCCTTTCCAACCCAAACCATTCTAGGATCCAGGGATTTTCCAGACTCCAGCCATTTCTGATTTGGATTTAAGACAGAATTATTTAGGCAAAACCCCCTTTTTGTCCCCAAGGACAATTTTTTCTTTGCTGAGATTGCTCTTTTTGCAGATGGAAAATTCCCAGCCCGCGTGAGTTGGCAAGCTCTGGTTTTCAGCTGAAGCAGATGCTGATGTATGTTTATATCCTGCTCCAACAAAAAGCTGTGGATGAATCAGGAGCTGAAGGCAGGAGGCTTCCCCATTCCACCAGCCCTCATGCTGCCAGTGTGAGGGAGTGGGAAAATGTCAATTACAGTTCGGTCTGCAGGAATATGACAGCAAAATTTATTAAAATATAATTCCAGCTCTCTCACCTGTCCTACAGGGCACTTCCCTGCAAATTCAGGAAAAATTTCTTCATGGAAAGGGTGGTCAGGCATTGGAAGGGGCTCCCCAGGGAGGTTTGGAGTCCCCGTCCCTCAAGGTGTCCAAGGAACGACTGGATGTGGCACTCAGAGCTCTGGGCAGGGTGACAAGGTGAGCATTGGGCACAGGTTGGACTCGATGGTCTCGAAGGTCTTTTCCAACCTTAATGATTCTCTGAAATGAAGAAAGATCCAGAAAAGTTGACCCCCAGCACCCACTGCCTGAGAAATGTTGTGTGAGGAGTAAATAACCTGCCTTTATTTCAAGCAGAGGAGTATTAAACTTCAAGAGCAAAGTCTGTAGCTTCATCACGCTAAATTACAGCCTTTATCTAATAACACTGGATGGAAAATGGAATTCTCCAAAGCCTTTACCCCTCCCTGGCTTGTAACACGATGCTTTATTCCCCTCCAGCAAAGGCAAGGAATTCTCAAGCTGATTTTTCAGTCCTGCTGTGGCTGCTCCGCTCCTGTGCAGCTGGGAGAGGCTGGGGAGGCTGAGGGAAAGGTGCTGCCTGTTCCCGGAAGCTCCCAGCACTTGATAAATGACTTTGCAGCTGTGCTAGCAGCTCTGTTTTGCAGAGGCGGCCAGTTTCGATTTCATTTTAAATGCATCTCAACTTCTCTGCCCCCAAGTTTCCCCCCGAGGTCTTCTGCCAAAAGTCAGCTTTATTTTAGTGTGAGTTTTGAGGTTAATTGAGCAAAGCACTTGGGGGATGAGAGGTTTAGGTCCGTGAGACCTCGCAGAGTTCATGGAATTCATGGATATGTTTTTAGCAGGCTTTTCTCAGGTTGGGTCATTACACTCATCAAGCCCAATGAAATCCAGTGGCTCCCGGGACCATCAGGAATTACAGACTTCCAGTATCTAAAGGGGGCTCCAAGAAGGCTGGAGAGGGACTTTCACAGGGGCATGGAGAGACAGGAAATGACCCTAAAATGAAAGAAGGGAGATTTAGATGAGATGCTGGGGGGAAAGTCTTGGCTGTGAGGGTGGGGAGGCCCTGGCACAGGATGCCCAGAGAAGCTGTGGCTGCCCCTGGATCCCTGGAAGTGTCCCAGGCCAGGTTGGATGGGGCTTGGAGCACCCTGGGCTAGTGGAAGGTGTCCCTGCCCATGCCAGGGGGTGGAACTGGATGGATTTTAAGGTCTTTTCAAACCCAAACCGTCCTATGATTCCACGATTCCCCACTGAGCAGTTGTGTCTCTGTTCCACATCTGCCAAGTGCCACATTTCACAGGCACTGAGCCCCTGCCCGGGAAGCTCTGTGTGACGTTATCAGATAAAACCTGAGTCCTCTTCATAAACTATTTATTCTCCAAAGTCTCATTAACAAATGTGCTCAGCAAAGAGAGTTGGGAAAGGGGTTTTTCACTGATCACAGGGTTTTCCTTCTCTGCCTTGTTCCTGGCAGACAGACTCCGATGAATGGCACCTCCATTTCCCAACAAACTCATTTCCGAATATTCAGTGTTTCAAGGCTGATTCCTGGTGTTCTACAGGCTTCCTTGGGCAGGTGGAGGTGAATCACTGAATGTCCCACAAGGATCACTGAAGTCCAGTTCCAAAGGAGGGCCGTGATCTTCCACTGTTCTTTGTGGTGTGCGGTAAACTTGGTGTGAGGCTTCGTCTGGATTTTTAAACAGTTTGGTTTTCACAGAGTACATTCCTTAACCCCCATTTCGCAGCGTGTGCTCACCTCAGAGCCCTGAATGAGCTGGTTTCCACACGGGTTTGTGTTGTTCAGGACACAGACCTTTGGGGAAGGAGGCCATGATGTACTGGGCAGGGAAGGCTTGCAGTGAGCGAACTCTCTCCTCCTGGCCGGAGAGTGTTTGATGTGCTGCTCCTGCTCAGCCTGGTAACTCATCCTTGTCATTAGCTGCACTAATTATGCGTCTTCTTTCCACAGCCTGCTTGAAATGACTCCCTCCCTGTGTGGAAACTTGCGCTGTCAGGGCCAGGAAAGAAGGAGGAAAAATGGATTCTGTTTACACTCCAGACACCGTTAGTGAATCCAGTTCTGCAAAAGCAGCTGCTGAGGGCTGGTAACATTTCCTTTCTGCCTTTGTTTCTGTTACGGAGTGAAGGTTTTTGGCCTTTATTACCAAGCTGTGAAGGGCAGAAAGATTCCTTGGGTTGTTTCTGCTCAGAGACTTCCATGTGGTTTTCCCAAAGTGCTGTAGGAGCTCTGCTGGAAAACCGGGAAATCATCACAGACTGGTTTGGGTTGTAAGGACCTTAAAGCTCATCCAGTTCCAGCCCATGGGTGGGGACAGCTTCCTGGTTGCTCAGAGCCCCATCCAACCTGGCCTTGTCAGCAAAAGAGAAGTGAAAGTCATTTTAAATTGCAGCACAGCCCCTTATGAGCTCAGTGCTTCCACTCCGAGGTGTGAAATCCCTGCTCAAGGGCAAGTGACAACTGCTGTGTTTTCTTTAGCAGTATCAGGGCCTCTCTGCAGGCAGATGTCCACAAAGGGTAAGACCCAGGGCCTGATTTTTTTCCTCAAAAGTCCCTCCTTTCCCTCACTGATCTCGGATCATTGTTATATTTGTGATGCATCCTTCATGCACTCCGTTTGCTGAGATGTGAGGCTGCAAGGCAGTGGATGAGGTAATACAGGAAAGCCTTCGGGGAACAAAGGAAGCTTTTTCCTTCCCCAAAATAACAATGAATCTGTCTGGTGTCAAGGAATTCCTCCTGGCTGGTTGCACTGCAGGCTGGGGCTTCTCAAGGACTGTGTAACTCTCAGAACTTTTATCAGTGACTTTTTGTACACTCCCAGGATAAACAACTTGTTATTGGAGAGGCAGCAAGCAAAGGGGAGAGATTCAGGTGCTAAACCTGAAGAGAGGAGGTTTGTGAGCCTCTCTCTCTGCCCTGAGGCAGGATCCACTGAACTCACATCTCTGCTGGTGGCTCTTACCTAACCTGCTCTCAAACCTCTCAGCAGCACATGCTTCTTCCTCCCCAAGTGATCTTTTCCAGGCCTTCCGTACAGCTAAAGGTTTGTCCTAAGGACTAATCTTGCTACTATTGCAGCACGTGCCTTCAAGATCGATTTATTTGGAGGTTTTTCTTGTTGTGATAATGGTGCTTCATGCTGTAAGATTGGCCCCTTGTCCCCCTCAGCCACTTCTGCTCTTCACAGGTCTGTTTTCTTCCCCTTTTCCCTATTTTTTTTTTCTTGGATGATTCTTGTTTCTGCAGACTGTCCTTCAATGTGTTCCATTTCTCTTTAACACCTGGATGTGCCCTGGTCTCGTTGACAAGGTGAGGATTGGTCACAGGTTGGACTCAGTGGTCTTGAAGGTCTTTTCCAACCTCAGTGATTCTGTGACTGTAAAACCACCATGAGCATGGAAATTAAAATCGTGGATATCAAGGAAACCAGATCCTTAATCTCCCATCAGTGCATGAGCCGTACTGGGGTGTCTCCTGAGGAGAGATCCTTGCAGGATTGCCATCTCATGGTCACAAAAAAAATGTTAATTTTAAGAAAAGCAGCAGCACAGAAGCATCTGGGGGGCACCGAGGGTTTGATCCTGGTTCATTACGGTGCAAGATGCCATGAGGCCCCTTTGCACAGGGAAGGGTGGCTGCAGCCACTGCTGTCCCCAAGCCGTGAGCGCCCAGTAGGAGCCAAACCTGCTGCAGAGGCTCCTTTCAGGCAGGGATCTCACACCCAGAGTGGAACAGCCAGGTGGAAGCTGCCACAAGCAGAGACTTTGCTCCTTCCCAGCCTACCTGGAGGGGGAACACCTGTGTTTTCCCCTTGCAGGAGATGCCAGGATGCCAGGAGAATGTGTTTAAAAACAAGGCAGCTGTGGCTCACACAAGGCTTTCAGCCCTCATTAAAAAAAAAAAAAACCAGAAAAAAGACAAGGCAAATCTAATTGACCCAAAGATCATCAAGCTCATTCTTTTAATTAAAAAGAATGACTTCTAAATAAAATCTTCTCTTTTGCCTTCTCCAAGGAGGCAGCAGCGCAGTGTGACACACGTTTGGGTGCAGAAGCGACGCTTTCACTCACAGAGGGAAGATGAGACCTGACTGTGATCAGCGGGGGGTTGTCCTGTGCTGCCAACACGATGTGACACCTCCCTGTGCCCGAGCACAGCCCGTGTCACATCCGCTGGCCATGACGAGCGTCAGGGTCAAACCAGTTCAGCACCACAGGGAGAAGATGTTTCCTCTTTTCACATCCTGTGTGGCTGAGCTGTCACCGAGGCTGAGCTCAGTGTCCCTCCTTGGTGATTCTTCATGGCTGCCGTGGCACATGTGGATGCAGCAGGAGATTCTGTCGGGGTCTGACACTTTGATCAGGTCTGAGGGACAGAGAGCCACGTAAAATCCAGGCAAAATCCCACTTCCTTACTAAGCTGTCTCTGGGCAGTGGCAAAAGCTTGTAGAAAAATCATAGGAATACAAACTGGATTTGTAGCCCCTCCTTGCAGTGGGGAAGCTGGAGAGGGATTCTGCTTTGGGAACTGTAGTGATAAGACAAGGAGTCATGGGGTCAAACTGAAAGAGGAGAAATTCAGGTGAGATGTATGGAAGGAACTGTTCCCTGTGAGGGTGGTGAGGCCCTGGCTTCCCAGAGAAGCTGTGGCTGCCCCATCCCTGGCAGTGTCCAAGGGCAGGCTGGACGGGGCTTGGAGCAGCCTGGGACAGTGGGAAGTGTCCCAGCCCTAGGGAGGGGTGGAACAAGATGAGCTTTAAGGTCCCTTCCCACCCAAACCATCCCATGATCTAAGAACTGTGGTGGATCCCTGCCCTTCTCAGGTGAGTGCAGCTCAGTGGAGCTCTCTAGGTTTACTCGAGTGAGGGATCTGATCCAGGAATTGTCTGCTGTCATCTTTCCTGTGTGGCCTGGAAGCAGACAGGGACAGAGAAAGAAGAGGGCCCCTCAGGAATAAATTAAATATTGGATGTTTGCCTTTCTACGTGGAGGGAGATGAAAAAACGAAAGCTGGAAGGGGTTTTATCTCCTTCCCACTTTATCTCTTTCCCACTGTGAACAGTTTAGGACCAGTTTATGGGCCGAAATTGAGATGGAAAGACCATTATTTGCAGAACACCGTGAAATTCAACAGACTTCAGAAAAGATAGGCAGCGTTTCAAAAAATGGTGTTTAAATGTGAACTCATGTCAAAGGAGGAGGTTGGTTTACCTTCAGCAGCACCTTCAAATACAAGGTACTGCTCAGAGGGAGAGTAAACATGACTCAAGCACAAGTAATTTCTAAAATAGAGGCTGATAAGCTCAACACCACATGGAAATGACTCCATTGTGTGAATAATAATCATGTGGGTCCAGCAAACAGAAATGACCCGTGCTTCACAAATATGATCACTGCACTTGGCTCCCTGGTGGCTCAGTGCTCTGCTTGTAACGAACGGCCTTGTAAAACAGCATTTTTATAGAGAGTGGTTCGTTTGCTGAGCTCTCCGAGCTCCTCCTCTGCTCCTTGCTGGGCTGAGGCAGGAATTGTTCATCACTCAGGGAGCCCAGCTCAGAACGTACAAGCAAGCCCAGCAAATCAAGGCAAGATCCTCCTAATCCTGCTCCTTTGTCTCCAGAGCAGCTTTTCCCCCTCAGTGCTCTCACAGGCTCTGGGATCTACAGCTGAAGGACTTTCTGAACCAGACACTGTCGCTGCACATTCAGGATATTTACAGTCACTCATTGTTAATGTTTTTCTTCTCCACAAACTCACTCATGTGCTTTAGAAACTCAGGTAAGCTTGTGCCATCCGCACTGGGTAACATCCCTGCTCCATCTATAATTTTGTGCCCTCTAATTACATGTGGTTAAGCTGTTACATAACAATCCCAACCTGCCTGCCAAGGGGTGGAATTCATAAGCAGGAGGGAATGGGGGGGGAAAGAAAAAGGCTTATAAACACCTCTGTGGCAAGATAATCTTATCTCAAAGCCTTTGTTCTTCAAGATTGCTCACGGAGTTAATGTTTGTGGTTGTGAAAGATAGATGTATTTGGAATAAGGGGGAAAAACAAAGTAATAACGTTGTTTGCTGGAGGTACAGCTCAGCAGAAGGAATCCAGAGAAGGATCTGGAAGCTCTTTGTACAAATGCTGCTGGGAATGAGAAGACTTGTCAGGATCAGTTTAGGGAAAGGAGGATTCGATCAGCTTCTCTCTGAAAAGTGGCTGTGGTCCATCAAATCAATGGTCCATCAAACATGAATTCTGTTTGTCCTTTAGAGGACATCTCACTGACCCCCACACTCCCAGTGCTCCCCTGAGAAGGGCAACAACGCACAAGCCTCCCCTGTGGGCAGCTCCTTGTGCTGTCAGAAGTCACCTACTCCCTCAGCCAGAAATAGCAGGAGAGCCTGGATGGTCTTTAAGGTCCCTTCCGTGACTCTAATAATTCCAAGATCCTATGATTCTCTCCTGGATTTAGGAGTGTGACTCCCATACCAAGCTCTGCTTCCGAGGCTGCAAAACTCCACCGCACCGGGACACTGCTTGGAGCTTTAGAAAGAGTGACGTGGGATCAGATTTACCTCCAAATACTTTGCACAAACTGCTCCAGGCTCTAATCCCTCCTGGTCGCTCATTAAGAGCTCCCTTAAGAACTTCCTGCTCCATGCAGCTTTACTGGATGTCTAAGAAATCAGGCAGTGCCTGGACTGCACCAAACCATGACGTGTTTCTGGATTTCTGCAGTCTGGGCCAAGTAAGGCCTCTCTTTAGAAGGATTCTTGGCCAGGAAATTTGCAACTTTGGCCTTGCTGCCTCCATACAGTGTTGGGATGGAAGGGACATTAAAGCTCAGCCAGTTCCACCCGCTGCCATGGGCAGGGACACCTTCCACTATCCCAGGGTGCTCCAAGCCCCATCCAACCCGGCCTTGGACACTTCCAGGAATGGGGCAGCCACAGCTTTCCTCTCAGGCTACCCGTCGGAGCTGCAGGGGCTTCAAATGAAGAATAATTCCCCAGAAAGGAAAAATGAAAAGGTAGAATGTGCAAGCAAGAAGCACAGCTCCAAAACCAAGGCAGAAACAGCTCTGCAGGATGTGGTGAGATGCAGAACTGCATTCTCTTCAGAGAGTTTGTCACCTCACAGGACACATTGCTGTGGCTGAGATCCCAAAATGCTGAACTTGGGTTTATAACCCACGAGAGATTCAACTTCTCTTCGTTCAAGAAGAATGTGCTCATTCCAGCACTCTTGTCCTCTAGAGAAATTTACCAGCCGTGTTCCCAAACAGCGTAAAAAGAAATGTATCCAGTGGAAAGTGCCATCCTATCCCAGTTCAATATACCTGATATCAAGAGAATTTTCCCTTTCTAAGGCTATTTTAGTTTTGCCTTGTAAATTCCAGCAGTATCTGGGTGTCAGCCTCACCCCAGTGGGGTCCTTGCTGTGGACATGCAGCTCCACCAACTTTATTCTCTTCATGGCCTCCTACTTATAAAAGTGTTGATAGGATGAGTTTTCCTCTCAGAACAGCTACGCCCATCTCCTGCACACAGTCAGCCACCAGGCTCTGTCCTGTGATAATTTAAAGGCTGCCCAGGAGTTCGATGAGCAGCTGTGAGTGTGGGTGCTGATAGGAGGGTGTATCTCTGCCTTTGAGGCACAGTGCCACAACTCAGCTGTGCAGAGAGCACAAACACGATGATTCCTACAGTCCCCGTGCCAACAAAGAGCCTCTTGGCTGCACAAATGTTGGTTTCTGCTCCTAAGGTCAGGCAGGTGGCTCATTCTGCCGGGCTGAAGCCATTTAGGACTTGGAATGTACATGAGACGCTGGCCTTCACGGGGAAGGGGGAAATATTGCCTTCTATTGAACTTTCAGGAAACAGTGTAAACCCTAACAGGTCCTGCCCAGCCGCTGTGACCTCAGTAAGAGTGGGAACACTAAAAACCATAGTCCAAGTAAGAGAGAGTGAGTTTTAGCAGCTGTTCATGCAGAACACCCACTGGAAGGATGTGAAGGCAGCAGAGGAAGTTTGAAATGCAGAGGTGAATTTTAGCTCAAAGATCAGCAGTACTGAGAAGAGTACTACAGCCCTCTTTGATGTCTGGGCAGTGAAGAGGCAGGAGGTACAGCCTAGGAGAGACAATTGTACCTGTGTGATGTGAAGATGATGAAGGGACTGGAGCTCTCCCTGCCCAGGAAAGGCTGAGGGAGCTGGGGCTGTTCAGCCTTGGGAAGAGAGCTCAGCCCTGGGTGTCCCTGTCTGCAGGGAGGGCTCAGGGCAGGGCCCAGGCTCTGCTCCGGGGGCCCAGCAATGGCACCAGAGGGACGGGCAGGAACTGATCCCAGCAAGTTCCATCTGGACATGAGGCAGAACTTCTGTCCTGTGCAGTGCCCGAGCCCTGAACAGATTGTCCAGAGAGGGTGTGGAGTCTCCCTCACTGGGGATATTCCAGACCTGTCTGGACACAATCCTGTGCTCTGGGATGAGCCTGCTGGAGCAGGGAGCTGGGACCAGATGACCTCCAGTGGTCCTTTCCAACCTGGCCCATCCTGGGGATTCTGTGAGCAGTGCCGTGTTGCTGTACCACAGCTCGGCAGGTGAGCGCTGACCAACAGGAAAGCTGGAGAGGGACTTGGGACGAGAGCATGGAGTGGCAGGAAGAGGGAGAATGGCTTCCCACTGCCAGAGGGCAGGGCTAGATGGGATACTGGGAAGAAGTTGTTGGCTGTGAGAGTGGTGAGGCCCTGGCACAGGGTGTCCAGAGAAGCTGTGGCTGCCCCTGGATCCCTGGAAGTGTCCAAGGCCAGGTTGGACAGGGCTTGGAGCACCCTGGGACAGTGGAAGGTGTCCTCAACCAGCAGTGACCAGAGGGCAAAGAAGAGTC
>WEIT01014699.1:39198-54861 GCA_013389985.1 Dryoscopus gambensis
CCCCTCTCCCCCCCCCCCCGGGATTTTTTTTTCCTTTTTTTTTTTTTTTCCCTAAGGTGTGGGACAACTCCTACTCTGTGCCAGCTTTTGATTGGCTTTCCCAAGAGGCAGTGTCCTATAAATTGCCTTCTCCACTCTGCTTCTGCCTTATCGCCAGCTGAGGGACAGGTGAGTACGGGAAAATTTCAGCTGCAATTCCATTGCCTAATCCTTGAAATCAGCGCTGGTTATTGATTTCAGTTAGTGGGGTGCAGGGGGACAGAACTTTGATGTTTCTGAGTAAAACTTCCTCATTTTACTGACACTTTCTAATATCAGTTTGAGTTGGTAAATAAATCAGGGACTGAGAAACTGTTCCGAAGGGGATATGGGAGGGGGGTTTGAAAATATATCGTGGAATCGTGGAATGGTTTGGGTTGGAAGGGACCTTAAACTCATCCTGTTTCATGAGCAAGGACACCTTCCACTATAAATTATATATCTCTATATGTACATATATAATTTTTTTCTCTTCAGTTCCAAACAGAACAGATGTATTCCTCTTTGGGATAGTGAAAAGGGAAGCCTATACAAAATTTAAGTTATTTTACATCAGTGAAAAGAATATTTTTTGTGTGTTCAGAGCTGTTGATAATTCCTGGAAGTTATTTAAGATGGGAAACTTGGATCTAGCAGAATTGGTTTTTCTGTCTGAGCTGCTTTTGCAAGTTAATCACTGTGTTGGGGCTGATTCCAGCTATTTAGGGAAGTGTTTTTAAGGCATAATGCTCATTTCTTTATATATCTGTGCATTTATAGCAACTTTAAAATTTAGTAGCCAGGTTTTCTTCCCCCTTTGTATTTGAAATGGAAATAAATGTCATCAGTGGAGGTTTTTGCAGCAGCTCTGCTGCCTGGGTGTTTCAGTGCCTGGTGCAAAATGCATTTACTGTTCTGAGTCAGACCTGTGAGTAAATTCTCAGCCTTTGTGGTTTCACTCCAGGTGCGTTTAGAAAAACCAGTCCAGTCATTGGGAAACCAATTTTAGTCACAGCCAACTTTTGTTTGTGCTTTGCAGAGCCCCAAATGCCTTCTCAGGTACTGGGAGTGGAAATTTTTTTGTGACACAGAGCAGTGAGCCTCTCTCAGTGCTGGAACATTTTAATTTTCCATGCTGAAGTAGGGTGGGATTATCATGACAGCTGGTGCCTGGGTCTGTCCTGTGTCCAGATGGAATTTGAATATTTCCAAGGATGCACACTCCCGTCCCCTCTCCGGGCATCTCAGACTGAGTCTTTTTGATCAGCTTGAATGTATTTATTAATAATGCGATTTTATGGGGCTGTCTTATTAGACAATAGCTAGTTTAGCAAATCTTCTGTATTTAAATAGGAAAACCCCCTCAAGTACCAGAAAATTCTCAGCCAGGTGAGCTGAGAAGTGAAAAGAACAGCCACGTTAATCACTTGTTTGCTTTTCTCTGCAACTGGAATTCATCTGCAGCAATGAACTGCCGCAATTTCTTGTGGTGAATTTCCTTCTACCTGACTCTCTTTTTTTAGAATATATGCCCCAAGAAAGGATTTGACGGGGTAATCTCCTTAGGCAAGTTTGAAATATGCTTTCATCTGGGAATTTACATAGTCTAGATCATTGGGAAAGAGTTAAAAACTGTTCAGAGGGGATAAGAAAAAAACAAATGATTCTGCCTTGGGAATTATAATTGAGAGAAGTAAATCTGCAGCACAGAAACGACCAGCTGTGGCTGCAGGTGTGATTTATTTTGCGTACTTTGCGTTTCCTTCCCCCAGTACAAAAGATTTGGAGAGAAAGAACCCAAACTTGAAGGCAGCACAGAGTCACTTATAATTATATGAAATAATGAGGACATTTTCCTGAGGCCTGGCTAAACCCTGCCACTCCTCTGTTTGCTTTCTGGGTACCGTCCATCCTGAGTGTTCAGCTGGAGTAAATCTCCCTTTTTTTCCAAGAGCTTTCCTGCTGCCCCTGTTGGCTCAGCTGCTCTTGCTGATGCAATCCTGAGGAGTTTTGCTTATTCACAGCAGCCTGCAAAGCTTTCACTCCAAAGTGACAGCAGCTTTGTTTTATTCTGTGTTTATGCTTAGAATCACAGTTTTGAGTGATTTTTTTTTGAGAGAGGTTTAAACTCGAGCTTTACAGTGTTCTCCCTGTCCGTTTTCCTGGGCTGTGGATATTTTCCTGAGCTCACTCCAGGGAATACATTACCTCTGCTCATGTTACAGCCCAGGCTGCTTTCAGCCTTTGCTTGGTACAATCCCCCGGCTCTCGGATGGCATCAAATTCCTCTGGGTCCCTGCCGATGGGGGATTTGTGGGGGAGTAACGGGGTTGAATCACTCGTGACTCATCTTTTCTCTCTCTCTCTCTGCCCGCAGCACATCTGAAGGGGGAAGATGCCAATCGTCAGGACCCTGGCCAGAGCTGCCAGCCAGCTGCTGCAGAGCTCTGCCTGTGGCTGTGGCGTTCCCCTCGTGCCCGTCCGCGCCATCGGGGTGTCCCCACGCCAGGTGGCCTCCGACGCCAGCTTCCACTCGGTGACGTTCTCCGAGTCGGATCACCCTCGGGTGCTAATCACAGGTCAGCATTCCTGTCCTTCCTGCTTCTCAGCTGAGGCCCCCCACCGCTGCTCTCCTCCCTCCTCAATTCTGGAAGCAGAAATGCCCAAAATATCCTGGAGCTGGGATGATCTTTCCCACTGGGCAATGAGATCGGAGTCCTGTGTGAACTTCCCTATTTTAATTCCAGAACTCTTCTAAAACCAGTTTCTTGAGAATAAAATGTAGAACCTTTCTGACTCTCTGAGAAAATCATACTAATTCCTGATGTGATACAGGTAATAATGGAATTCTGTATTGTGACCCCCTTTTCCTCTGATTTTTGTGCCTTAGGTGGTCTTGGCCAGCTCGGAGTGGGACTTGCAAAGCTGCTGAGGTAGGTCACCATTCCCTGGCTTGCTGCGAGTGAGGAATTCCAGCTTTAGCCATTGCTGATGGGAGCAGTGGTTGTCTGGAAAGCTGTTTATAAAAGAAGTCCTATTTTTCAAATGCTGGTTTTGCCTCTTAGCTTTGTAAATTACTTTAATGGTTGGACTTGATGATCTTAAAGGTCTTTTCTATGAGCCTTAATGATTCTATAATTAAATTTTCACCATCATTTTATTTGTCCCTGCTGTGGGTTCCCTCCTGTCCTTCCTGCGTGTCCACTGGTCACAATTCCCAAAATAGCAGGATTTTGCCTAAGGGACTCTCTGATGAGTTGTTTGCTTCCAGTTAAATGGGAGCATTCAGAGTCTGAACCCTCAGAGTTTTCCTTCTTTTTCCTTCTCCTCTTCCCCCACCTCAAGCACAGTTACCTCATTTTTTTATGATATCTTCTCAAGAAGTGTGAAAGGCTGCAAGAGCTGTCCCTGATCCATGTCCTTGTCCATATCCAGCTCAGCTCCAGGGTATCATTTGCTCACAGTCTTTGCTGGAGGAGATTTGGACCGAGACCAAAAATGAGCAGACTCACTGCACTCCACACTGCTGCAGTTTGAATATTTTCTACCATTTCTACGATATATTTTAAAATTATCCAAATAATGGGAGGCCGGAATGTGCTCCAATGCCCCCAGACTTTCTCTCCCCAACAGCCTTGTGCTGATTAGCACAAGGTCACAGTTTCTCTCTTTTATTTGCTTTGTTGATACAAAAGTAGCTGCAGTTACAATGAGCCCTGTGGCTTTTTGTTGCCTGCAGGGGAGTAAATTATCCCTGGGTAAAATTTTCGGTAAGCCGAGAGTAGGAAAGTCTCTTTTCCCAACATATTTTCACTTTGTAAAAAATTTCTCTATCCTTATGCAGACCTTGACTGCTACTAGAAGTATTTTATCATTTTTTAAGATGCTGTGTTGACATTTAAAGGATTGTTGGGGTTTTGTTTGTTTAGTGCAATAACTGATTTTATTGTGGAAATTACTGTTCCTCCGCTATCACTCCTGCGAAACAAAATAGCAACTGATGGATTATCTCAAAAAGCTGTGGACTCACTGTTCCATGTGGGTATTTTTACACAGGAAACGCTTTGGAAAGAACAATGTGATCTTGTCTGACATTAGAAAGCCTGCAGATAATGTTTTTTATAGTGGTAAGTGACTGGGGAAGCACATGGAAAAAAAAAATCTTGACTTTACCTCTGATGTTCATAAACTAATTATCAAAGTGATAAGTGGATTACACTGGCAAGCTGCTGTTCAAACCTTCTGCATAATGTCTCCCTGCTTTGAGATCTTGCCAAGATATTGGTTTCTTCTATTATTCCCTTCTCCTAAAGATTTCTCTTTGCATTTTTTCACTGCTGCTTCTCCACTTTGCTAACCCGAATAACTACTTGAGGCACGTTGTGCTCCTGCTGTCAAAAGAGATGCTTTTATTATTTTGGAGGGAGGAAGTTGGAAAAGAAACTTGTGCTTCGTTTTTACCTGCTCAGGGAATTTTAATATGAGCTGAATATAGAGTAGGATTTAAGGTTCTTTGATCTTCACTGGAAACTTGCTAAAATTTTTCCTCAGCATTGCTGTTTAGTGGTGTATTTAGGCGGTAGAAACAGCAGCCTGAGCTTCATGCAGAACCTTTCCTTCCATCCATTCCTGTAAGCCAATTTCCCCCTGCTTCCATCTCCTCCAGGTCCTTTTATCTTCGCGGACATCTTGGACTACAAGAACCTGCGGGAGATCGTGGTGAACAACCGGATCACGTGGCTGTTCCACTACAGCGCCCTGCTCAGCGCTGTGGGAGAGGCCAACGTGCCCCTGGCCAGAGCTGTCAATATCACTGGTGTGTGCTGGGGTTTGGGTGCCAGAGGTGTGTCAGGGGAGGTTTGGGTTGGATGTCAGGGAAAGGTTCTTCCCCAGAGGGTGCTGGGGCACTGGAACAGCTCCCCAGGGAATGGGCACGGCCCCAAGGCTGCCAGAGCTCCAGGGGAGTTTGGACAACGCCCTCAGGGATGCACAGGGTGGGATTGTTGGGGTGTCTGTGCAGGGCCAGGGGTTGGACTGCATGATCCTGATGGGTGCCTTCCAGCTCAGGATATTCTGTAATTCCCACAATGACTTGAGAAAGCAGAAATATTCTGATAAATCCTGTTGTTTTTTTTTTTTTCCAGGTTTACACAATGTTCTGGATATTGCAGCTGAGCATAATTTGAGGCTCTTTGTTCCAAGCACTATTGGAGCCTTTGGACCCACCTCTCCTCGAGATCCAACTCCTGATCTCTGCATTCAGAGACCAAGGACAATCTATGGAGTCTCCAAGGTCCACGCTGAGCTCATGGGAGAAGTGAGAATTTTTTATTTTATTCATTTCCTAAAAGTTCTGGGAGAATTTCTCTGGGCACAGGTTGCCCAGAGAAGCTATGGCTGTTCCATCCCTGGAAGTGTCCCAGGCCAGGCTGGACAGGGCTTGGAGCAACCTGGGCTAGTGGAAGGTGTCCCTGCCCACATTCCATGATTCTGTGACTGGAGCTTCACTGCTTCTGTAAGATTCCTCAGTGCATCATTTTTTCCCCCATTTTTCCTTCCCTCAGACTTTAATTCTCAGCAATAGTCTGAGGCAGCTCTGAAGGTCAAATATCTTTTGAGTTTTGTTGGGAAAAGCACAAAGCATGGGAAGCTGGCAAACAGCTGACTTTCAGTGTCGTTTCTTTGCCTGTTTTTTATGGCTTTGGCCTCTCTGCCTTGCCTGCCAACGTGAATGGCAGAGCAGAAAGGACAGTGCACAGTGCCTTGTGACAGCAGGTACACAATGATGACTTTTGCTCCTCCTCTCAAAAAAAAGACTTTAAAGCCAAAGCCATGGGAGTCTGCACATGCACAGCTTCTCTTCTGGCTTTCTAGTTATTTATGAACAACATTTATAAGCTGATTTTTTGATACAGTTTCCTCACGTAGGTCTGAGGACTGTATTATCCTGGAAAGTCTCTCAAACTTAGGAATGTGCAGTTCCTGAGCACCAGTTAGAGCTGCATGAGTTCCCAATCTATGTCAGAGATCCATATTTACTGCTGTGGATGGGAGCTAGAGAAGGGCAAGCAGGGAGATCAGCTGCCAGGCAGGAAATGGGGATTGTTCAGTACTTCCTTTGCTTTCATCCCTGTCCTGGGACAGCTGAAGGGTCACCCTGTGGCAGATTTTTCCTGTGAAATCCATGGGGGTGTGACCAACTCCCGGTGTGTAACTCTGTGTTTCTCCCCTCCCTCCCCAGTACTACCACTACCGCTATGGCCTGGACTTCCGCTGCCTCAGGTATCCCGGGATTATCTCTGCTGACTCCCAGCCCGGGGGGGGAACAACTGGTGAGTGACTGGTGCGTGATGAGGGCTGGGGAGGAGTTTTCACAAGGACATGGAGGGACAGGACACAGGGAATGGCTTCCCACTGCCAGAGGGCAGGGAGAGATGGGATATTGGGAAGGAATTGTTCCCTGTGAGGGTGGGGAGGCCCTGGCACAGGGTGCCCAGAGAAGCTGTGGCTGCCCCTGGATCCCTGGAAGTGCCCAAGGCCAGGCTGGACGGGGCTTGGACCAAGCTGGGGTGGGGAGTGGCATCCCTGCCCATGACAGGGTAATAGAACTGGACGGGCTTTAAGCTCCCTTCCAACCCAAACCCCTCTGTGATTTTATGATGAATATCACACAGTCCTGCACCATGTTCTAGACTTTAGGGGACTTTGGGGTTGGCCTGAGGTTTGTTGACTGTCATGAAGGGCACAACACAGATCATACCACATCCATTATTCTCTCCCNACAGGGAATGGCTTCCCACTGCCAGAGGGCAGGGAGAGATGGGATATTGGGAAGGAATTGTTCCCTGTGAGGGTGGGGAGGCCCTGGCACAGGGTGCCCAGAGAAGCTGTGGCTGCCCCTGGATCCCTGGAAGTGCCCAAGGCCAGGCTGGACGGCGCTTGGACCAAGCTGGGGTGATGAGTGGCATCCCTGCCCATGACAGGGTAATAGAACTGGACGGGCTTTAAGCTCCCTTCCAACCCAAACCCCTCTGTGATTTTATGATGAATATCACACAGTCCTGCACCATGTTCTAGACTTTAGGGGACTTTGGGGTTGGCCTGAGGTTTGTTGACTGTCATGAAGGGCACAACACAGATCATACCACATCCATTATTCTCTCCCCCAGATTATGCTGTCAAGATTTTCCACGATGCCATAAAGACTGGCAAGTTCAAGTGTTACCTGCGGCCGGACACCCGGCTGCCCATGATGTACATCGATGACTGCCTGAAGGCCACGCTGGAGGTCATGGAGGCCCCTGCAGAGTCCCTGACCATGAGGACCTACAACATCAGTGCCATGAGCTTCACTCCTGAGGAGCTGGCCCAGGAGGTGCAGAAGTATGTCCCTGAGCTCCAGATGACCTACAACGTGGATCAAGTCAGGCAGGCCATAGGTTAGTATCTTTCCTGGCAGCAGGTAAGAAAAAACGTCATCGAGGGCAAAATAAAGTCTCTTTTCTTTTTAGGCACTTACAAATTGCTCCTGTACAGTTCAAGCCTTATGGTTCGAAATTCAGCTTTAGTAGTGATGAAACACCTCAGAGAGATTTTTCCTAAACCTCACCTTTCTTGCTTCTTTTTATTTTTTTTCCCCTGCAGCTGACAGCTGGCCCATGAACTTCGATGACAGCAACGCCCGCAGGGACTGGGGCTGGAAACACGATTATGACCTCCCCGAGCTGGTGACCACGATGTTTAGCTACCTTGGGTCTGACTCCAGGATTGCCCAAGCTAACTGAAATGCTTTCAGATGTTTCCAGATTTCCACAGAGGACCAGGAAGAAATGGCTGAATTTTAGTTTCTGATTTTCTGAGTCTTAGAGCATGTCAGTTACTCATTTTCGTAAGTAGCGACAGAGCTGGGCAGAAACCTTCTGTAGCTGGAATGTCCTTTAGATAAACAGCATCACTGGGTGCTGTCCCCAAACACAGCACTGCCGACAAAGACAGAATTCTTGAACTTTCACACTTAAGAAAAAAAAAAAAAAACACCAAAAAAAAGCACTTACTCCTGGCTGATGGCTCTGCAATCATTCCTGCCTCTTCCTCGGCAAGCAGCACGGGATGGCATTGTCCAACCTGGCCTTGCAGGCATATCCCAGAACGTTAATGGTAGGTTTTGCATTTTCCTGGTGGAGGATGTTAGGTTGTAGCAAGATAAGACCCTTTCTACTCTTTGCTTACAAAAGAGACATCAGAAGAGCTGTTTCACGTTTCCAAATTGCAGGGGGTCGTTGCAATTCCAGTTTGAAATCAAGCTTGGGTCAATAACTCCTATTTTTAGCTCTCTTCAGTGCTGCCTCAGCAGACGCTTTTCTATACCTGGGGCATACACAGTGGCATTCTTATGGTGCTGCTTATAAATGTGAAGTGGAATAGGACTTGAATTCTCATGATGCTTTAAAAAACAGCAGGGTTCACAAGCAAAGCTTTGTCCTGTTCTCTGCCTTCAGTGCAGCCTCGGAGGGAGAGCTGAAACCCGAAGAGCTGTTCCAGGGATGTGAGTTTGGGGTTTTTAGCAGCACTTTTGGTTCTCCCAGTTGTTTGGTGTCCCTGCATGGTGACAGACTGCCTGGAGCAAGTTTTAAAGGTGGGCTGAGGATGGAGCCTTACGGTAGAGTCGGGTCAGCCTTGGAAATCTTTCCTGTTCATGCCATTTTTCCACGTGCACTGTGTTTGTAGATGCTGTTTATGTGTAACTCACACCCTTTTATTCTTCAGAGGGGGATCCAGAAGCTGGAACCATCTTCTAGCTACAGCTAAGGGCTGTTCTGCTCGTTGAGTTTCATGCACAGGAGATTCTGGGATGAACAAGGGAGTTTTAGTAGATGCGTGAGAGGAAGAGATGTCAGTTCAAAAGCTGCTTAGGAGACTTCAGGAAAAGACAAGCTGGAGAGACAGGAAAGTCATTGTAGGTAAAACACCAGTTTCCATGGATGTGAGTCTGAGCTGTCAGCCACTCTAGCTGCGAAACAGCCTCTGGGAGCTTTGGATTTTATCTTTTTTTTCAAAGAAAAAATATCTTTCATTTTCAAAATGACTGGAAATTCCCTACAGGAAGCTCTCCATTTTTTTTTGTCCTGTATACTCCAGTAGCGTGTGTAGGTAAACACATTCAACTTTTTTTTTTTTTTTTTTGCCTACAACTTGTTTGCTCTGTTTTCTGTGACGGTGCTTTGGTGGCTGCAAGTCTGTTGCGTTCTCTGTAACCCTGCCACGATCAGATTTTTGTCTCTTTGTGCAGGAGTCCCCCTGCAGGGAATATGTTTCCTCACAAAAGTAACCTTCCAATGAAGATTCTGTGGTGAAACCCAGTTATTTGAAACATTTGTTACACTTGTATCTCTTGGTTTTGTACGTATTTTTATCCTTTCATCTGTGGGCGAAGTAGGGATTTCCCAGGTATTTAAGCTCAAGGGTCTTGGCTGTTACTGAAACATTTTTTTATTGTTTACATTGCTGAAAAGACAAGTTTTTAAACTTTGGCCACTGCTGTAACTCCCACGTAGCTCAAGTGTAAGTTTTGGCCCAATGGGCCAGTGAAGTCGGCCCTGCCTTCACACCCTGCGAGGAGAGACTGGCTGGGCTCTGTCCTCTGCCCTGCCCAGAGGGGTGAATCCAGACTGGATTATCTTCAGGGACCTGCAGCCGACAGATGAAGGGCGGGAAAGGAGCTGAAGTGTCTTGTCCACTCCTCAGTGCCTCTGTTCCACCCTCGGGAAGTGTAAAATAAAGAGCTGTTGACGAGCCTCACTCCGTTTCCTTACGTCGCTCAAAGTCCTGGGGGCCGAGCCCCTGTCCCTCATTCCCAGCTCCAGTTTAGTTGGAGCCAGCAAGAATGAGGAGCAGGAACGTTCTTTTTTCTGAACCACACTGTCCTTGGTGGTGGAATGACACAAAAGCCTCGGAACGGGTGCCACAGCAAAGGTGAAATTCAAACCTGTGGCATTTTGAACGCAATTTTGTTTTTCCTGCCCCGATGTTGCTGGCTTCATTTAGGAGCAGCCATTTAAGCAGCTTAATTTTTTAAAAATCTGAAATAAACCATGTTCCAGTAGAGAGTGGTCTGGAGGAAAATGTGGTGACAATCAGGGAATGTCATTAAATGTGTCTGCACATTCCTGTTTGAAATTCTCATTTTCAATCTGACCAATGATCTGTGTATTTTTTTGCCCCCATCTCTTCCACTTTAACTTCTCCTGTAATGATGTCACAGGTTTTTTTTCCTGTATTAAACCAACTTGATGTGGTACAAAATACCTACCTTTTGCTACCAGTTTGAAGTTAGACTCTGGGGCAGAGACTTCCCTCACGACACTTGAGCACTGTGGCTGATAAATTACCTATTCAGGAAAAAAAATACTTTAAAAAAAGGTTGTTAGGAATATTTTTTCAACTATTGTAAGTTGTGGGTGATGCCTACTTTAATAAAATCCTATGCAGATGGAGCCCGGGTTTGTCATCCTTGGTCGGAGCAGTGCTGGGGGATCCTGGTCAGCGCTGAGTGATCCAGGAGAGCTGGAGAGAGGCTTGGGACGAGGGCTGGAGGGACAGGACACAGGGAATGGCTTCCCACTGCCAGAGGGCAGGGATAGATGGGATATTGGGAAGGAATTCCTGGCTGTGAGGGTGCGGAGGCCCTGTTGGGTCCCTGTTTCTGTGTCTGAGCAGGCCCTGTCTCCAGCTGTTGCACAGCGTGTGATGGGGCAGCAGCAGAAGCTTGGGTGAGGAGAACGCGCTCCTCATAACTCCCCACAGCCCCGCCCTGCCCCCTTAATCCATGGATAAACCCTCCCTGCGGGTGAAACAAGGCCTTTCCCTCCTCCCACACCTCAGCTTTCGAACGATGGGAACCTCTGGTGGAGAGAACATTCCTCTTGACCACGATTTAATGGCTAACGTGGCCATCGTGCTTCAGGAGTGTTGCAGCTGCTTCCCTTTGATCCCTGGTCTGGATCTTGTCGAGTCCTGTTTGACACAAGCCTGGCCTGGTTTTTAGAGGTGCCAGAGGTGACGGTGCTGCCTCCAGAGCTGCTGCAGCTGGAGCCAGGCTGGGAGAGCTGGGGGTGTTCACCTGGAGAAGAGAAGGCTCCAGGGAGACCTCAGAGCCCCTTCCAGGGCCTAAAGGGGCTCCAGGAGAGCTGGAGAGGGACTTGGGACAAGGAATGGAGGGACAGGAAAAGGGGGAATGGCCTTAAACTGAAGGATGGTGGGCTTAGATGGGATATTGGGAAGGAATTGTTGGCTGTGAGGGTGAGGAGGCCCTGGCACAGGTTGCCCAGAGAAGCTGTGGCTGCCCCATCCCTGGAAGTTTCCAAGGCCAGGCTGGACGGAGCTTGGCGCTGCTTTCTCCTCTTGGCTGATTAAGACATCAGAGAGGTGCAGGAAGAGGAGGAAGCTCCTTCCCTCAGTGGAAAGGTGTGAGGGATGTGGGGCATTAACTCCTGTGCTTTTGGAAAACCCCTTTTGCTGGTCCTCAGGATGGAATCAAGCTCCTGTCATGAGCTCCGCGTTCCTTCAGGGAAGAGAAGTCAAGCCCAGGGAGGTGAAGAGGGGAGAGCACACGCGTTATCCAGAGGGCAATCCAGGGTCTGGATTTCTTGCAGCCCCCTCACCACACTCCGTGTTTCAGTCAGGCTTGGTGGCTTTCCTGTCCCCCTGCAGGCAGGTTGTGTCTATTTTAGGCGAACATCAGCTGCCATTTACCCTTCTCCTGGAGCCTCAGGCCAGCCATATGCCCTCCAGGCTATTTCTGGCTTCACATCATAACTGTATGTGATCCTAAATTCCCCGAGGGACTGAGTGCCTGTGGCAGGCTGGGGCCGAGGGGCAGGGTGGGGGCAGCTCCTGGAACAAAGCCAGGGATTTCAGGATGGCTGGGATGACACAGAGCAGCTCAGAGCCGGCACACACGGCTATGCAGACACGGTTCAAAAGACATTTATGCCTCAGCAGCACCACTGTGGAAGCTAAATCTGGAGTGGGCATTGCTCAGCCAGGAAAGAAAGTTGCTTTGTGGCCCTGATTCTGCAACTGGGAGCAGTTTAGGATGTTTTCCTGGCCCTATAGTCCTTGTGCAGCCTCCTGGAGCTCTTGAGAAGGTGCAGCACACAGGTTGGCATTCACTTTTGAGGGGATTTAAGCTTTTTGACAAAAAATATAAACAGCCTTGTGCCCTCTCCCCCCATCTCAGATGGATTCCCACAGTAGAAAAGACCTTAAGTGCAGGACAGTATTTCTTCTGACCTCAAGCAAAGCTCTGATATTTCAGTTTGGAGAAAAGAAGGCTCCAGAGAGACCTGAGAGCCCCTTCCAGAGCCTAAAGGGGCTCCAGGGGACAAGGGCCTGGAGGAACGGGACAAAGGGGAATGGCTTCCCACTGCCAGAGGGCAGAGTTAGATGGGATATTGGGAAGGAATTGTTCCCTGTGAGGGTGGTGAGGCCCTGGCACAGGTTGCCCAGAGAAGCTGTGGCTGCCCCTGGATCCCTGGAAGTGTCCAAGGCCAGATTGGACAGGGCTTGGAGCAGCCTGGGATAGTGGGGGTTATCTCTGCCCATGGCAGGGGGTTGGAACTGGATGCTCTCTAAGTTCCCTTCTAACCTGAACCATTCCATGGCTCTGTGAACTCTTCCACAGGTGAATGCGAAGCTGAGTGGAAAACAGACTCTGCAGAAGTTATTTCTCAGCCCACATTTAAGTAACCTCAGGTTTTCCCAGGCAAACTTTCCCAGAGCAGCAAATGAGACCCCTCACGTGTGTGAGCTGCCAGCCTGGACTGCCTGTGGATGTCCTGGGATCCATGGCTTTGGTTGGCACCATCCATCATTGTCCTGAAGGGGAGAGCAGCTGAGAGCAGCCCCAAATCCCTGTCAGTTTGGGAGTGAGGTTTGGGACAGGAAGGGATTTGGGGCTGGGGGGGAGCAGCACGGTTTTATCCAATTTACAGCTGTTCTCTGTTCTCTTACCTCCCAGTCCAACCCCTGAGCATAGTCCAGGGATTAGCCTGGAGTAAGAACCACACCCAGCAGGAAATTTTGGCGCAGTCACTCTGTTTTGGAAAGACGAATTAATTCAATAAATGGCTACAGCAGGACTGTGCCAGCCACAGGGGGCTCAGGTTAACCCCATCCCTTGGGACCTCACACCGACATCTCCAGCCTCCCTTCCCACCACGGGCCTGGGACTCGGATTTCTAATTGGGAGGCTTGGGAAGAAGCAGAATGCTCTGGAATATCTTCCCATAATCAAATCCTATGTCCCTTGTCCCTTGTCGATGTGTCCTCCACCTTGCCACCACTTGCTCAGCACATCCCTGCCTTTGTTCCTGGTTTTGTGAGCTTCATCCAGGGACAAGTGCTGGGAATGCATCCCAGTGAGGCCACGGCGTGTTCCTGGAAGCGTGGGATGAGCTTTGGCGCAATCCTAAAAAAAAAGAGGAGGCTCTTGGCAGGGCACACCCGGCTCCAAGGACTCAGCAAGCCAATCGTTTTTTGGCAAGGCAGGGGCATTGCTGCCAGGGTGATGTCACCTCACCTGTGTGATGCAACAGGTCCTTCATCTCTCCAGCCTTTCCGCAATTCCGGGCTAAAGATCCGGCACCGGCAGAGCTGTTGCGAAAGGGATGAGTCAGAGGAGAGAAAGTAAAGTCCAGAGTTCGTCCCCTTTGACCAACACTGCCCAAAATTCATCAGATTTGGTGGATTTTTAAAGCTCTTCTTCCTGGACTCTTTTGATGCTGAGAGACTCTCATAGGAGGTTTAGAAAGTTCTTACCTTTCTTGCAATCCTTTCCTCGTAATCCTTTTCTTTCTTGTAATTTTAAGAAAAATCGAGCTTCTGGAAATGAATATGAACCGTGTGAGCTCCAAAATCTGTAATTAATTTTTAATACTGTTGAGTTTTAATATTTTATCACTGTTTTGTTCATAATAATTCTTTATCTTATTATCTTGCTTACTTTAGTGGGATCAGTTTTTCACTATATCGGCAGCAACATTCCTTTGGTAAATACAGGAATTACACCATTATTGCTCAGATACAGCTTGCCAGCATTTCCTAAATCACGATAAACTGCTAAAATGACATTTTTTTGGTAGGGTGTCTTATAGGGAGCTCATTGTAGGAGTGTCTGAGTGTGTTTGGCTGCACACAAACACCACCCCAAGGATGCTGTTTCATGGGATGAGTGGTTTATTGAGCTCCAGCACGAGGGAAACTCAGTTTGGTGTGGATTTGTGATTGATGTGGGCGTTTTATAACAAAATTAAAAATGTTTCTTTTGCAAAGAGATGCCCCCTCCCTCTGCCTGAGCCCAGTCCCATCACAGGGGCTCCACACTCTTCCCTACTGCACTTGCCTTTGGGGAATGTAAAAAGAGGAAAGGGCAATAAATGAGCAATTTCCTTTTCTTCATGTTCCTCCTTTGTTACCAACTCTCCTCCTCCCACATCCATGTGTTTTTCCTGTGGTTTGGTGCTGGTTAAGCAGGTCTGAAGTCATGCCAGGCACAAAGAGATGTCACACCTGGCCTTGTTGGAGGAAAACCTGCTCTGGAAACTGGAGATAACCCCAATTCCTCCTGCAATATTTCCCCTACTTGAAGGTGGCGTGGCAGCTGATACACAGAAGTAGTTCTCAGCTGGGGAAGTGTCAGTAAACACAAGACTGCTCTTAGGTCCACAGTCATAACCCTCACACGGGGCAGCATTTGACGGAAAACAAAAAGCCCAGCTCTCAGTCCAGGGCTATAAAGGAGGCTGCTGTCACCTAAAGTTGCTTCAGTCCTGCTTGCTTGCTTGGCTGGTAGTGCTCGTCGAGTCTCTCTCTTCCGTGCTGCTTCCTTGCTTTCTGAGTAGTAGCCACCATTCGGGCTCCTCTCCTCTCTCCTATGAGTTACCTGCCCGAGGGTCAGCTGGTCTCTGGTCTTTAGTAGAAACACCTGGTCCAGCACAGCTGTGCCTCATCAAAGTCAAGACTGCCTGCAGCCCATTCCTGTTCTCCCACAGGGAAGAGTCCAGTTTGCCAGAACGGAGGGCAGCAGGAGGAGGAAAAGGGATCAGTAAGGTGCAGATCCTGCTCATCCAAGCCCAGGACAGCTGATCACGGAAGCAGAGAATGGAATATTATCATTAAGGTGGGAAAAGACCTCCAAGATCATCAAGTCCAACCTTGGACTGGATCCCATCATTCCCACTAAACCACATTGTGAAGAATCTTCTGGTTCCCCCCACAAGTCCCCTGACCCACACCTTGATCCCCCCAACTCTCCTCTCACTTCTCCATGAATATTTCCTCCTCCATGGAAGGCAGAGGCCTTGCAAAGCCCTAAGCAGGGCACAGGGCCCACTCAGAAGTTTGTTGAGCTGTTTTTGATTCGTTGTCTGGCTGGGGAGCTGACAAGAAAACAGCAACACCTTTATTCCTCCATCCTTCCATCCATCCATCCCTCCATCCATCCCTCCACCAATGGGACCCACCCACCCCTCCATCCATCCCTCCATCAATGGGACCCATCCACCCCTCCATCCATCCACCCATCCCTCCATCCATCCATCCACCCATCCATCCATCCATCCATCCCTCCATCCATCCATCCATCCA
>WEIT01014703.1:994-22938 GCA_013389985.1 Dryoscopus gambensis
TACAGCCAAGGAAAAGAATAATCTCTTCATGATGGCTGTATTAGCTAAGAAAGAAACTATCTGCTTATGTTTTTGTGAAAGCTGTGAGGACTTGGTGTCAGGTAAATCATTCTAGTAGAACAAGTCTGCTGAGAGCAACTGCATAATACCAGCCATTGCAGACGAGTTTAAAACAGCGAATGTAAAAATGCAGCACAAGCAACACAGGCATAGCTTTAGATACTTGTAGGAGGTTAGAGAAGTAGAGGGGGTAGCTGTCCTTAGCTCAGATGTTCCTTCGTGGTTTTGTGAATTTAGGAAGCTCAAATGCTCCTTCCAAAAACAATGCAAACTTACAATGTAGTTACTAGGGTAATGAAGAGATTCAGGATGTTGTCCCAGCCTTGCACCACGCTGAGATAAAAAGTATCAGGAAAACAGATGCTAAAAGACAAAAGAGTGATTATTCATATTCGTTAAATAAACAACAAGCAAACGAGTTTTGTTACTGGAAACAGCCTCATTTTCCATTAAATGCAAAGTGTTGCCATGCAGTAGCAGTTATTTCATCTACCATTTTGTTTCAAGTCTCTGGCATTTCTGCAGTAGAACTGCACCTCACTGAAGCCAACAGACCAAGCTGAGATGGAGGGTCTGTGTTTTGACCACTCTAGCTGCCTGGGTGGGCTCAGCAGCTCAGATATCTCCATGTAAGGGATTTCTTCTTCACTGAAGTATAGGCGGTGTACTGGATCTGGCTGGGTTGAAGTTAATTTTCTTTACTGGGTCCTTTATGGTGCTGTGGTTTGGAATTTTGACTGACAACATGCCAGTTCTTTGACTGTTGCGGAACTGCACTTGCACACTGTTAAGGCCGCCTTCTTTTCTCACTCTGATCTCTTCAGACAGGCCATGGGTGGGGAAAGGGCTGGGAAAAGACACAGGCTGATTATTGACCCAAATTGTCCAAAGGTGTATTCCATGCTATATAATATGCTCAGCAAAAGAAGTTGGTGGGCAAAGGCAGAACTTCTGTTCCAAGTTAGTTGTTGCTCAGGGAAAAGCTGGACATTGTCTGCTTGTGGGAGGTGGTGAGTGATTGCATCTGCATCATTTGTTTGATTTTTTTCCTGTTCCTTAACTTATTAAGCTGCATTGATCTCAACCCACATATTTATCTTTTGCTATTCAGATTCTTTCCCCTGTCCTGCTGGGTGCATGGAAGGGTAGTAGAAAGTAAATAAGTGGCTGAGCGATTGCTTAATTGCTGAACAGGGTCAAGCCAGCACAGGACACGTGAGCACAATCTGGCTCAGGGATGATGAGGGCCCTGAGCTGGGCCAGTGCTGTGTTTGAGTGATGTGTGGCGACACAAAATGTAGCTATCTTCTGAGATGAAATATGGGAAAATAGTTTGGCTGCCAATGCTCTACACTGCAGTAGGCAATGAGGGTCCATCCTTGGACATGATTTGCTAATCAAAGTCAAGAGAGAAAATGATTTCAAACCCCTTGATAATACCTACTTTACTGTGGTAAAACAAGAAAGAAAACAAACCACGTGATTCTCCCCTAAAAACCAAAATCTATATCATATAACTCTGATAAAAATTTTGGATACATATACTGTTTGAGTAGTCTGTCCAAATTAAAATTTATGTAAGACTCTCTGAGTCAGTTGAGCTAAATATAGAAGTGTTGTACCTTGGGGAGAAGACTCTCTTCCTGTCTGAGAAGAGCCATGAACATCTGAGGGCTGAAAACATATTCCCATATATTATGAAACTCTAATTGCTTGTCTAAGAAGATGTGCTTTATTTCTGTTCCCGCTCTGCACAGCAGAGAGTGTTAGAGTGAACAGTGGAGCCATTCCCACTAGGAATAGCTGATTTGGGTTTGTTATTCTATTTGAAAGCTTAAACAATGTCAGAGTGACCCTGAACAGTGTGTACTAGCAGGTGTTTGTGTAAGATTGCATCAAATGAACATAAATACTGTGAAATTTCTGAATAATTACTGCCTAAATGAATAAAACTGCCTACTTGAATTGGTTCTCACAGTTAGAGTGGAAAGAAAACTTCAGGGAGCATCAGGAAAAACCAGAAAATCAGCTCTTAACACCAAAAAATGTGCACATAAATCTTCCTTGTGTTTTCCAAACATGCTGATGAGTCACTGAAGATATTGCCATCTCCAAATTTCAGTTTCCTAGATGTAAAAGGCTCCATCCTCAGTTTCTTCCAAAGAATTAGGCATCCCACAGAATGTGATCAAAAATTCAGATAGGTGAGATATTCTGTCTGCTTCAAGGGCCACCTCCAAAGAGAGATAAGTAATTATAACAAGTTCATAACCTCTTTTACAGAGAACAATCCTTCCCTTCTAAGCAGAAAACACAGAATTGCATACCAGAAGATTAGGAGAGGAAACAACGAGATATAATATCCTTTTATACCTCCATCCACATAAGAACACCAGTGTTCTTAGTTGGTTTTATTCATTGTTTAAAAATGCTCACAATTTGACAGAACGACGAGACTTTTTTTAATATATGTATGCTTTTTTTTTTGTTAATATATAAAATTCTTCACAACCCAAGACCCTGTCTTTGAAATTACAGAGAAACTCAGTAATTTTCAGTGGTGAAATAAAAGCCAACTTGTAGAATTTGTTCATGTGGAGGATGTGGAGCAATAACATGTGAGGAACTGAAAACAGCTTTTCCTTACAAAACAGATAGGGATAAAAATGTGTTTTCTCTAGTAAGGCCACTGTTATCCTAGAGCTTACACTTGTTGCTCCAAACTAACCATGACCATATGCAGAAAACATTGTGAAATTCCTTATAAACATGATGATAACTGTTTCACTTGTTCAGACTTTGTTCAGGTTAGGGTGACACTGAAGGGTGAGCATGACCTGGTATGTAGGGTCCAACCATCAGCCAGGGAGCAGGGTAGGCTGGAGGCAGAATTTTTCAGGATGTTTCTGTGGAGAAGAAAAGTGAAAAAAAAAAAAATAGAAGAAAAAAGAAGAGGGGAAAAATATTAATATTGTGCAGAAGGAAGGGAATACAGTCATAAAATGGAGGATTGAGGGTGGTCTGCATTCCCCGTATTATAGGTATGTGTTTTCCTTCTGTACCTCACCTGTGTTCACCTTGGTCTGTTTAAACATGCAATTGTCATCAGAGAATGTAGTCTACAGGATACATGGTCCGTAGGTTTTGCAAAGGCAGGATTGTTGTATACTGTCTGCTTCTTAGCCAACATTTATATGGCTTCTTGTTGTTGTTGTTTTATTAAAAAAATATGCTTTCTATCTCTGTAACTAATTGCTTTCTTTTATGTAGTTGTGTTAATACATGTTTCTTTTTTGGTCTCTCCATTTCCTCAAGTGAATTTTTATTCAAAAATATTCTAAGAGGACTAGAGGAACCATTTCTTCAAAGAGTCTGAAATATGTTGATGTTTCAAATGGTAAATAAGACCTTTGAAATAAAATGGGATCAGTTAATCTTTTTATAGAAGTATTTGTTAAAGTCTGTTCTGAAATTAACTCCCATGTGATAACTGCATTATGGATTTCTTATGATTTATGATTTATAATTATGCTCTGGTCTTGAAAAATACTATAAGATCATTTGATTTTCTGTGTGAAATACTCAGTTATCCATCTTTTAGCCAGGAGAAAATACCTGAGTGTAGCAGGTATGTGGGGTGTTGCAGGAATGAGATAGCAAAGGGACATGTTTGGAAAAGTGCCATTTTTCTGTTGTTGCACATACTTTACTACAGTGAAAAGAAAAATAGCTTATCTGTCTTAGTATGTGGTATGTTTAAAAACTGGAGCTATCCCAGCTGGAAGGGGATGTGCAGGCTGTGCTGAACATCCCCTGTGGATGGGTAGCTGAAACAGGGAATTACTGATGCCCCATCATACCACAGATAACTGCACAAGGCAGGAACAGAGAGCACAGCTGTGCTGACAGTGGCTTTACACTGCTGAAATCTCATCCTTCCCAGTGGTGCAGGGGGAAAGTGTGTGCACCCAGAAATGAATCTGAAATTTCACAGAGGCAAGCAGCTCTGTCCCAAAATAATTTTTGCTTAGAAAAGTCCAGCACAGGGACAAAGCTTTAGGAAACCCGTAATATGGACAATAAATAGTTTGATTTATGGACTTTGACTTACCCAATCTGCTGGTTCTTGTATAAAACTTCTATAACTCTAGAGGAAAAAGTATCATTGCTACAGGCTCTTGCTACATAAAAAATGCTTTCGTTTGAGTCTGCACATTTCATATACCTTGATTTGTGACAAATGACATCCAAGGGATTATCTTCCTTTACATACGTATAAAGGAGCAGGAGACCATTCTGAACTTTAAAAATCTCCTTATTCCCAGGCCTCAATATACAGGCAAAATAAATACAGGCAAAACTAAATTTTTTTTTCACTGCTTTCCCACTTGTGAAGTTCTTTCTTGTATCTCATGGGAAAGGAGGATTTCTCATATCCAGTTGTTGGAATCAGTAAAATCTTGCTACTGGTAAGTCAGCATGCTATCAAGGTTTAAACACCTTAAAATGTAAACAATCCAGCTATTGTGTAGGGTTTTAATGTCTTGGAAACTGCTGTACCTTTATTTTTTTCCCTTGTGATTTTAGTTACTGGTTCCATTGCCTCATATTTAGGTACCTTAGGGTTCTGCAATCATTCACATTATTAAGTTTTGGCATTTATAAATTGCTCTTATTACCTAGATGATAGCTATGTGGTTGATTTTTAAAATGTTTCCTAAACTTTAGGGTGATTTGATATTTTTCACGAAGATACATAATAGAAATATTTTGTCAGCATAACTGCAGTGAGGAAAGGATTTATATTATTAATGACTATCTTAAAATAATAATTACAAACATAACTGCAAGGTAATACTGTTCATGAGGGTTTACCATTTACAATGAGGACAGCTGTGACGATATAAGATTTTATGGCTGAGATAAAGATGAGCCTTTGATAGTGGTATGAGTGTGGAGGTTGGAATGTCTAAGCCTTTCGCATGGAAAATTGCTGTTTTCTAATGAGACGAATACAGAAAGCCAGTGAGCACAGAGATGAGATGTTGCGGTGGCCAAGTCCACATGACACCCCCCGTGTTACTACGAAGTGGTCTCTCCCCACACCACTGTGCTAGAAAGTTCTCCCTTCACCGAGACCGCACTGACCCCTGGTCCTCTCCCCTCCCCGCTCCCACTGGCCCCCGTTATGTCACTCACCCTTGCCTCTACCCCCTGGCCCTCAGACTATTGGCTTCTGATGCTCTGCACACCCTGGAACCCCTCGGGATAGAACCACGGCCGGGCTTTTGTTCTGTGTTCTTTGTCTCTGTTTCCCTTTGAGTGCATTGGTTCCAATAAACGCCTCAGAACTGCAAGGAGTGAACCCCCTCACCTTTTGGTCTCTGGAATGCGTGCAGACCATGTGTGTGAGTGGCTCACAACCACCTGCGGGGGTGAGATTGTGCGCATACATGGGTGCTGGCAGAGCGCCGCCTAAGCGTCTCCACGAGGAACTCCATGGGAAAAACGCAGCATCGATCCACTGACACCACCACCACTATAATGAGATGCATGGTAGGCCATATACTAACCTCCATTTTGCTTTAATCTGCCATCAGGGTGAGGCCTTGGCAGCCAGAGGTGAGAGAAATAGAAGTGACACCTGGGAACTGAGCCTCTGCAGAGGGTACACTCATGTTGCCCAAAGAATGTGTCCAGAAATTCCCTTGATCTCATATTGTGAATTGATTTCCCATCCAGGAATCTACCTCTACCCCAAATTAGATGTAAACAGGATTTGGTCAGATCTGAGAGTGTACTGGGAGCAGGGAGAGCTGGGCTGTGACTATTTGTCTCCCTTTTCCCCCCAGGTGTGGTTGTTTAACAAACAATCTGTTCCGCACACACTCCCCACAGCCGCCTAGCACTGATGGTGAGGGGAATCCAAGGCTACTGTCTTCTCTTTACATTCGAAAGCAACTATCACAACTCAGGGGTCTGTTTCTGATGTAATATGTTATCTTTCTAATGAAACCAGATTCATATTTCCTTTTGTTCTAACACTACTACCTTTTCTTGGGAAGGGCTAAACTCTTTGCTTTGCCTCAGCCTTCACAGCTTTTCACTGTGTTGAAAGATTAGTTATACTTTGGACAATGACAGTCTCAAAATGCCAGCTTGCAGAATGCGTAGCTAGAAGTAGGTGAGACATTACCAACAAGCCTCCAGTGCATGACTTTTCATTGTGAATGCACTTTTTACGTGATGTTCCAGAAAAACAGCAAAACAAAACTTTCTCTGTGTCATCCTTTATTTTACATATTGACCTGATCTCCTTTAGTCACCTTCCCTCCGTAAAAACTGCTGCTTGTCTCCAACAACCCCTCAAGGTTGCACTGCATCAAATGTGTTGTTGCACTTCCATGAATATCAGTATTTATTTTTTCCATTTGTTTTTCATATTGGGAAAAATATAGTAAAGAGGGTAGAACACATTATTAGGAAATCCAATGTATATAAAAGTGACAAACTGTGAGATTTTCCAATTATATTTACTTGTGATCAATTTGACTATATTTAATATTATAGCCTTCTGATGGTAATGTAAATAGAAGAAGAACAGAAACAGAAGTTTCAGGTGCACATCCATAAAAATGAAAAACCTTGAAAGCTTATTTGGATGTGAAACTTCATAACCCGAGCTTGCACCAAAGTCAGATCATGAAGTTATGTTAGTCATTTGTAACTTTTACACAGGGTCACCGAGGACAGGAAGGTTGTTTTTCCTTACACTCAAAAAGGTAAGAAAAGGTACAAAACGGTTGTATTACTGTGTCTCTTTGACAGAACAGTAGCAAGTGATGTTAGTGGGAAGAAAGATGTCTAACTCCTCAGAAAGTAAGGTCCCCTGTGGTTACTTGCCTAAATTTGGACACACCAGGAGCCCTACTCAGGTATGCAGTACAGCAAACACTTACCATGCTTGCTACATTTCCTTCAGTAAACTGAATGGAGAAAATAATCTTGAACTTTTTTTTCAGGGTAAAACCATTTTCTTGCCGTTTACTCTAAGCAGCCTGTCATATTTTCTCTAGGTGAAGAGGACTAACCATTTCCTATCTCTCCTTGTTGTGGATTAGACTAATGATGGCACCTAAACCATCATTTACCCACTAAGAAAAATGGGGCAACACAAGTACAAGCTTATTTTGGTCCAGACTTACCAGAAAACATCACTGCCATTGTAAGACTTACCAGAGATGAGGTTCACTCTTCATCGATGGCTGAAGCTTGGGAAGGCAGCAGAATGTGCTAGCAGCAGAGGTGTTGCAGAGAAACCATGTTCGCAGAGGGACATTTTGGGTGGCCACCAACAGAAGACATAGCTTGACCGAGCTCATCTACTGCTCTCATCAATGCCAGAGCAGTGTTTCACTGTAGAAAGAAATGTTTTTCTCCACTGGGTTAATGTTCAAAGCATTGGCAGCTTAAGGAGCATGGCCTATTTCACTGACAACAGCCATTAGTTATGGGCTGGCCAGTGGGTACAGATAAATGGTATAAGGCTGAATCAGAAACAGTAAGTCCACTCCAATCCATGTCAGGTATCTACAGATGAAACAAATTCATACAAATTGTGCCCCATGGAAGGTCTGTAGAGTGCAGGATTAATGTGATTAATGGTCTCTGGTATATAATAACTGGAGCAGATGAAGGAGTGAAATATGGTTGATCGTTAAACAGTTCAGAAATAAGGAAGTTCAGTCCAGGGTCAAATGTGAGATAAACAGAAAGAGAATTATGCACCACTTGATACACTTCAACAAAAGCTGTTCTGACTTCNTTGTCCTAACTGATGGGGGAAGAAAAGAAAGAAGAAAGAAAAAAAAATTTAAAAAAAAAGGAAAAAAGGAGAAGGAAACCAAACAAAAAAATGAAATCAAAACTGTAATATAAAAAACCCGATCTTGTTTTTCTATCTAGCACCAAAGTAGGATTTGAGGAAGAAATTACAGAGCCCTTGAATATTATATGATAATGCAACAAAATATAATACAATAAAATATATGTTTCCTCCGAGCCTGAAATGTTCCGCAGAAGTTGTTTTTGGACAAAATTTTGCCTTGAAGATTTTTATGTTGTCTAAGCAATGAGAGCAACTGAAATTTATATTCAGTTGACATAAATTCCACCTAATTTATTTGACTAGGTATAGCCATAAAGCACACAGAAGCAGCCAATAACACTGCATAGATTTTAGGACCTTGATCTGATCTCCCATCAAAGATGTATCTTGGGCTCTCTTGGGCTCAGTGAATAGGGCTGAGCAGCTCTCTGACTAAATGAGTGAAGGAGAAGCCTGCATGTCTAAGGAGAAGCCTGCATGTCTGTGTGTGCTCTAGGCATCCCTGACAGACACAGACAGGACATGGTTGTGCTTCATGACAAAATGTTCTAAATATTCTGGGTTGTTCCTATATTAAACAAAGAGGAGTTGTATTTTCAAATTTTAAAAGCTCATCTCCATGCACATTCTTCCTCCGTCATGTTCAGTAAATAAACTTCAGCCATTTGGCATTTTCCCTGTTTAAACTTAGTGTCAGGCTAATAATTAGTTTGTGTTTGCCTGTGACCTTATTGCTTCAATGTAAGAATACTCTTTTAATGCCAGAATTTTAATCTTTATGGATCCTTTTGATCACTAACTTACACAAACACAGTGATCTCCACAAAATGCAATGAGTGAAAACCTTTATTTTGGATCTGAACTGAAATAAACCTCTGAGCCTTTTAGACTGAAAGTCAAAGCTCTTTTTAGAACTGTACAAGGAACTTTCCCTATGGCTAAATTACTTCCCAGGCAAAACAGCCATAACTGTTATCTAATCACAATTAACAGCTTTGTTTTCTGTAGGAAAAGTACAGACTGTCAGAATTGTTTGATGCTCAAGGATTTGATAATATAATAGGAAAAATAATGATCATGACTTTTAGACTTGTCTTTGTTGGTGAAATCACGTTCTCCAATCACTTCTGCTTAGATGCCACAGATGCTGTAACCCTCTAAATCTGTTGGTCATAAGTGGCACATTTGGTAGTCTATTACAGGAGAACCAAGGGCAGACAGCTGCAGAATTTGTATGGAAGGGCAGAGCATTTCTCCATCCCAGGCTGGTTCTTTGTTGGTAGCAGAATGAGGTGTGACTGGGAAACAGATCAGAGATGCATTCTGCACTTGTGGGTGCAGACCTGTGACTGGAACAACAAAATGATTTGTGATTACGATTTCCAACTGAGGTGTGTAGAATGAAAATTACAATTGTTTAATGTAATTTAGCATTCACGATAGATTTTGCAGAATGATGCTGAAATAGCATGTCAGCTCAAAGTTTTCTTGTGGGAAAACTGTCACTTCACAGAGCCTTGAGGCATTTTCCTAGTCTTTCTGGCTGCAGTGTGGCTTTTATAATCATATCCTTTCCCTAAAACTTTATTCTGTCTCACTTAGAAAGGGACTTCTGATCTAGAAAAGCACAGAGAACGTCACCAGCAGTGCGAGAGCCTTGGGAATAGCGACCTCTGGGGATAGAATAAAGACCCAACATTCAAAAAGTAGCCATGCGTTTTAGATCAACACCCAACCGAGGTGAGCAAACACCCCCAGCAAGGTTTGCCAGCCCATGACTGTGTCCCCATTTGGCTCCTCACCAGGACTTGCAAACACACACTAAAATGTCATGCAGTTTGATCAGATATGAGCTTCACAAAGACTGTATTTCTTTAATGGAAGAGTTATCTTTACACTGATGGGTGAATAAGTACCAATAACAAGGAACTGTTATATTGAACACTTAAAAGAAAAAAATTTAAGGCAAGGGTAAATAGAGGGCCAAATAAAGTAAGTTTACCACATGAGTTACATGAACAATATATTCCAACAATCCCCCTACAAACTTTCTATTTCTTGGCACAAAGAAACCATCTAAAGAAAAATTACATGAAAGCAGTATTATAGAAAGTAATTCCTGGTGTGAAAGGAGATAGAACAAATGACCCCTTCCTTCTATTTCTTGCTTACATAAAGTATGTACTGTGCTTGTCCCCTGTGTAATACACACAAACTCAGTACTGAAACTTTCTTCCTTTTGTACAGCAGTTGCAGGTCTGCAGAAGAAAATTGCTGCATAAGAGTTAGGTGGTGTGATTTATCAGAGTGAAATTGCTTTTACAGTGGAGTTGGTAAATTGTAGGCAGGAGATGGAGGCACTAAGGAGGAAACAGAGATTGAAAAGGTAAAAATGAAATATTCTTAAATAGAAAATTAAAACTTCTTCTGAAAGAGAAGAAGGTGGCAAGATTGTCAAGGAGAGGGTTAGATTCCTAGAATCATTTCTGGTTTTTTTTTGTTTGTCTAGTCACAGATATTTGTCTAATTTTCTTGTTATGGGCAGTAGATTATAAATAGTCAGGGAAAATGAAGTCCTACATCTCCATATTATAAGCTTGAATATCAGGCTTGCTTAATTTTTCTGTGCACTATTGTTTTAGCCCAAACCACTTGTCTAAAGTGAAACTAGTTTGTAATTTTTCTTGGACTCCATTTGACATAGCCTTTTGTACAGCAGACAGTGAATTGGGTAGTAATCTTGTTTCAAGCAGGCTCCAGTTTTAGGTGATAAATTTAGAGAAATATTTCAAGTCAGTCTGTTTACTAATTTTATGGTGGATGGATGACATGAAACTATGTGGTGCAGTCGACATGCTGGAAGGAAGGGATTTCACCCAGAGGGACCTTGATCGGCTTGAGAGGCGTGAACGTGTGCAAGCCTCCTGAAGTTCAAAAAGGCCAAGTGCAAGGTGCCGCACCTGGGTGGGGACAGTCCCAACAATAAACATAGACTGGGCAGAGAATGGATCAAAATTGGCTCTGCCCAGAAGGATTTGGGGGTGCTGGTGGGTGAGAGGCTGGACATGACCCGGTGCATGAGCCCTCACAGCCCAGAGAGCCAAACGTGTCCTGGGCTGCATCCAAAGCAGCGTGGCCAGCAGGGGAGGGAGGGGATTCTGCCCCTCTGCTCTGCTCTGGTGAGACCCCACCTGGGACACTGCATCCAGCTCTGGGGTCCCAGCACAGGACGCACATGGACCTGTTGGAGTGAGTACAGAGAAGGGCCACAAAGATGATCAGAGGGCTTGAGCACCTCTCCTGTGGCTGAGAAGGCTGGGGTTGTTCAGTCTAGGGAAAGAAAACTGGAGAGCACTTAGAGCAAGCCTTCCAGTACCTAAAGAGGACCTGCAGGAAAGCTGGAGTGGGACTTTTGGCAAGGGCCTGTAATGATAGGACAAAAGGTAATGACTTTAACCTGAAAAAGAGCAGCTTTAGATTGGATATTAAGAAGAAATTCTTCACTGTGAGGATGGGGAGAGACTGGAAAAGGTTGATCAGAGAGGTTTTTTGTATCCCTAGGAATGTTCAAGGCCAGATTAGATTGGACTTTGAGCAAGCCGGTCAAGTGGAAGGTTGAGTTGGAATTAGATGATCCTTAAGGTTCCTTCTAATCCAAGCCTTTCTATAATTCTGTGATTCTGTGATTCTGTGATTCTATGATTCTATGACTGTGGTCTGAAAAAGTATGAAGGAGGCCTTTGTCACTCAAACAACAACTGTTATGACAGTTTTTTCAGGTAGTAAAAGTGGCCACTTCCTTACAGAATCTGCATGGTCGTTAACAGTGCAAGCTTTGGTAGAGATTCACCTCAGACAGCAAATAAAAATGAAGGACTTCTACCATCCCTAGTCTGTGATTCCTGGTAACTCCAGAGCCAAATGCAGCCCCTCAGCCTCTATGTGTGGTTGCACAGAGACTGTTTTGTACAGATCTTCTTTCACTAAACTTTCTGTAACCAGAATGTCCAACTTTGCAGAGAAACACCTCTAGTAAAAGCAAACAACTATCAATGGAGGTACAGCATAAGCAGGCCTGTTACTGTATCAACCTCCAACCAAGCAGAAACGGGGATTCTTTGCACTGCCTTTTATCTTTTGTAATGTAATCAAGGAAAGAAGCCAACACAACTCTACCTTGCAGGTGCTTCAGGTTACAAACATTTTGTTTGACCCTAAGGGGCCAACAGAGGAAAGAAAAAAAATATAATTGCAAGCAAAGGCAAGAGGGAAAAAATAAATTAATTAAACATATTGTTAGTCTATTAATTATCACAGCATCTAAAGACAGAGTATTTTTTTGTTTTTATTTGTCTGTAATCTGTTACAGGGTTATGGCAGCACATGAAGTGACAAATGTTTTATTACACTTTTTAAAATGGCCTGCTAATGTCCACTGAATATTATTAACTTCAGCCCTATTCAAACATACAGATTCCAGCCATTTTTTTTTTTTTACACCATTTGAAGTTTTCTCATCTCTGGCCTTCTATGTGTTAAAAGTGATTTTTTCCCCCGCTTTATCAGCTCTTTAAGTACCAACAAAAGTACTTCGATGCATTACACCTGCCAAAATCCTCCTGAGATGAATATTTTAGAGTGAAAATTCTGTCCTCTGAGTCACAGCTGCTTTTGTGGAAAGTGTCAATGATATACGAAAAAAATGAAGTGTGGGACTCACCAGTGTACAACACTTGTTTTGTACTACTACCTTTTTTCCTTATATTGAATTTCCTCAAATTTTCTTTTATATGGTTCTTCTAGTGACCTTATTATTACACAAGAACTGCCTTGATGTACTCAGCTGAGTTACTAAGGAAGCTGAAATTCTGACCTGCTTCTATTCGCATCGTTTTCTGAAACCTAGATTTCTGTTTTCAAGCTAAATAGAAATGGCAGTAAGGAGTACATACTAGTCAATAAAACACCATAAATGCCTACTATCTGGAGAATCAAAAAACTAATTTCAGAAGCCTTGAGCATATATCCAATAAAGTCTTTCAAGAACAACAAAATATTTCTGGCTTTCTAATTTCTGTCAAGATTATATGGTGCCACTTCTGAAGTCTAAGCAGTTGCATTTATGCAATATTTAGAGTGTTTATGCTATTTAAGAATTATGTCACTAAGCAAATGTTAAACCATGTTGATTTAATACTGATTAGTTCAAAAGCTTGCATTGAGATCCCTGCTAGAAAAGTTTCAACTGCAACTTATTTGAAGAACATGAACACTTAAAGAGCAGGGGTCAGGCATGCGTTGAAACCCAATATAGCTACTCGTAGCATATCGTTTTAAGTGTTCTAAATCTGAACAGTCATTTTAATATTAAGAGTCAAATTTCAGACTTAATTGTTTTAACTTGTTGATTTTCCCAGAGTATTCATTAACTAAAACAATTCCCTTTGTACAGTGATGTCAATATGAAATTCCATTTAAAAACCTAACAATTCTCAAATGAGTAGATATCTCTTTTCCTATACACATATATGTGTGTATCTGTGTCTACTCGCCTGTACATAAATAAAGTTGCTGTATTTTCTAAGTAGGAATAGACTGTCTAGTTTGGGAGAGGGAAGATTCAGTCTGTTCTTTCTACCAAGTAATAGTGGGTTCCAGGAATGAGTGACTTTATAGGAAAAAAGGAAGTGTGAGTTTGACCCGGGTGGATTCGTTTTGGGCAGGAAGTATCAGATGAGATGGTCCTTGTGTTGTAAACCACTTCTGTGGGTTTTTTGAGGGGTCTAGGAGCAGGTGTGGATTTGTTACAGCTGCAGTAGGTCACAGCACACTTATAATCTTCTGCCTAATTGCTGACTGGTATTTCCATTTGCCACTTAGTAAATACTGCGTAGTCTCTTCATGGCCCTCTTATGCATCTGATTGAAGGCCAAAGGAACTCTTAGAAGACTGGTACCCATGTGAGTGCCTCTGTTGTGGTCTCAGTCCTTCATGGGATTGCAGAATGGATTTCACTGTTTCCAAGCTGTTCCAAAGCACAGCAGTGATGATGAACAAACCATAGCATACATCGAAGGACTGTAGCAAAAAAGGGTTAGAAAATCCCATCAAAGATGGAAGAAAAGTTTGAGAAATATCACCCCGTAGCAGAGGGATGAGATGTTTTCACTTTCTGTGCAGCTGTTGAGACTATGAAGAAATCAAATAGCCTTATTTCTTTCTCCTCTTCATTCTCAGTGGAAATTTTTCCCTTTCAGCATTAAATCACTTATTTCTTTTGATTGTAATGGTGTCTCGGTTTTGGAGACAAAATTTTAGGAGGAAACACTCTGGAATGAGCGCCTCCTCCAGAAGGAAAGGGCCTCCCCCTTCCCTCCGCCAATGAAACAATTTCCAACAGGTGAAAAGTGGGAAAAAACCCCCAAACTGTTTATTAACACAAAATAAAACAGGGCAGAACAGGGAAAAAAACCTCAAAATGCAACAAATGCCCAGAAAAGAACAAAAAGGACAAACAAACAAACAAACCCACACGGGCTGGCAACCGGTCCCCCCAGTCTCCGGGAAGGGGAAAGGGAAAGGGAGGGGGAAAGGGAAGGGGAATCCACGCGGCGGCCTGCAGCTGGGCAGCTGAAGGAGAAACCTGTTGATCTTCGGTGCTAGTCCTCCTCCTCACCACAGGCGAAGCTGGCGGCGCTCTGCGTCCCCTCGCTCAGCGGCTTGGCCTTCTCCGGGGTTCGGACCAGCCAGGGCCACCCCGCGGGCTCCCCGGATCGGAGAGGAGAGAAGGAAAGGAAAGGGCAAGGAGGCCAGGAGGAGGGAAGGAAAACTAAATCCAACAAAACCTCTTTCCCAGCTAGTGGGAACAACAACAAACAAAGCAAACCACTGGGAAGTAGGGCACCGCTCCTGCCGCACCCTCTCCCCAGCACGGCTGAGGCCGTTGCCCCTGAGCCGTTGGGCCGAGCCGTTCAACGGACCCGCACCCGGGCCCTGCCGCTCTGGCCCCGCCCCCCGGGTCCGCCTTAAAGGTATCCTGTCCTTGGGCATTGAGCAGATGGTTAAGGAATATAGACGACTCATAACATCACCCCAGGACAAATGGATAACAGGTAAATAATTTGACAATATCTGTAGAGAGATGTAGGCATTGAAAATATTTACCCTGGTACTCTAGGCTTTAGAAGGAATGTTTAACTAATTTTTTTCACAATAATACTTTAACTTATGTTCATCTTTAAAAAGCCTGAACATAGCAAATACAATAAGAATATAAATTAGTGGAATAGAAGGAAACAAATCCTGGAGGCAGTGAAAGAACATACTAGGTCAAACACAGAATACCAGTGAATTTGCAACCTCTGTAAAGACAGACAGATTATTATTTTACTTATGCTGTTTCCAGTCAATGTCAAGGTGCTTAGACTACCCAGCCAAGAAGGGCAATGGGGTTATGTTCTTACTTTAAAAAAAAATAAAAGAGGGAAGAGAGAAAAAAAATTGCATTGATTCATGAACTTCTGTAGGAAAAAAATGTAATCTATCAGCTGTGAATACATATTGAGAAGAATTGACATTTGTTTTGCACTGTTTCCTGGAAAAAGACATGCCTAAGCTACATAATTTAATTAATATTTAGGTCTAATCTGTATAAAGAATAATTAGCTTATTTAAAAGCTGATTAAATTAATGTTATTATGGTGACAATAGAGCAGTTCTAAGCACATCCCATTTAAAAAAAAAGAAGTGTTACAGTGCTTGGGGATGCTGGTGAGAAGGAAAGCAGGTAGAGTTTTATTTCTAACATAGCAAAAAAGAGAATATTTGGATCACAGAACTACTGTGTTTTCTATGTTATTGCACTTCACCAGTTTGGTGAAATGGGTAAAGGATACGTTTTCATGTACCCTGTTGTTGAGTAGGGGCATGCACATCTTGCTGCCTTTGTACAAGGGGGAGAGAGGTTTCAGTTTCTCTTATCTGGCCAATGAAGGAGCAGAGAGCTCAGGAGCAGTCTAACTGAGTTTATTTTCGGTCTACAAGCCCCATGGAGCAAAAGTTTACGAGCACGGAGATCTGTGAGATCCGGCAAGTAGTAAGGAGAAAGAGACCAATCCAGGAGCTGATGTCAATCAAAACTTAGTGGTGGTTTTCTCTAAACTGAGAATTTAAATGTATTATGCAGTATTGACACGTGCAAAAATCATAATGCAGACCACCACTACTCCTTCCCAATGCAACTGAGGCAAACTAAAAATATTGGTTTTTTTTAATTTAGCTTCAAGACATATATCTGAGCTCTCTCCAAAATCCCAGTGGAAAAAGACCCCGGGCTCCTTTCATAGCTACTAAGTAATAAACAGCCAATTTGTTGTGTGGTTGTCTGGGGGTTTTTTCAGACCTTAAGAAAAACAACTACTATTTAAAGAGCTGTGATAAAACTGCAGTGGTGTTGCTGCAGTTTATTGTGTCATCTCCTCCTGTGAGGGAGGAGAAAATATACCCTGGGAAGCAGCTCTCTGTGCCAGAAGTACCTCTGTGACTTTAGTTTTGTGTATTGTGGTCAGACAGGTTTGTGTCTAAAAAAGTTGTTAATTTTATCCTGTGTGGAAACACTAGTCCATGCTTTAGCCTTTCCCCTAAAAAGGAGGAATTTGCAGCTTTTCTGTTCTCAGTGTGGCAGCTATTTTTGCAAAACCTGTAGGGGTTTAATCACACTACAACATCTGTGTTAAATGTGATTAAAACTGATAACTAGGGTAAAGAAGTTACTGGGAACCTTCAAAGACAAAGGATGAATTCATAAATCCTGTTTACACATGAAAACAAACCAAAAGCAGAGAGAAGCTGAGCAATCTGAGTAAAATGATGTATTTCATTACACTGCTAATTACAGTGTTCTCTGGAAGCTGTAGAACTGAAGGTTTTTGTGAGTAGCACTAATCCTGAAGACCTAGAGGTATCTTTTATGTTTTCTAAACGCTTGTATGCCTTTCTCTAAGAAAACAATGCAATCAGTCTTAAAGTCAAGGGAAATTCATCAATATCATTCCCCTAGAGACTAGAGGGGAAAAAAATACAGTCTTTGTATGCAAGGTGAACCAGCTTCTGCTACAGCTTGTTTTGTCCACTGAAAATAGAAATTAAGGCCCGGTGCCTTATCTAGTGCTTCTCTGCAAGGGGAAGTCATGCACAAACACCACAGGAGCATCACTAGGCATGGGAAATTGTATCTCCAAATGATTTGTCATCAGCCACTGCTTGTTCCTGAGAGATCCTTCATGTGCCCTTGCTGCCAGTTCTGGGATGAAGGTGCATCCAGCTTCAGGAGGAGGCACGTAGGACAGCACAGCTCAGCACTGCTCTGCAATCCCTGTGGATACAGCCCCTTCTCTGGCCACCTCGCAGTCACCTCTTCAAGAGGAGTGCCCACTGAACTTAGTGTGCCTGAGGCTTTGCTCTTCCACCCACAGCAAATGCTGACCTCAGACCTGACAGACACACAGGACACTTGGTGTGAAGGCTGCTACAGTCTCCTGGCTCCGCTCCAGCAGGCTTACAGATGGAGTAGACATATTTTTGGTGGATTCTGCTGCTTTAGTTAGATGCTGGGCCCTCATTTTGAATTTCTTGTTTAATATGTTGCAGGAGACTGCAACCCCACAGGGAGAAGGGATGTTTCTCTTCCAGTTGTCTGGTTACGACTGTTGTGGGTTGTGCTACTTAGCTCAGACAAATCATTTCAAGGGTGCAACAGAGTGGATGCTCACAGTTCTGCCTCTGGTTTAAACCAAGGAACTGCACTGATTTTATCTTTGTTGTGCTCTCAGATGGCTGTATATATTTTTCAGCTCTTTTTTTCACCGGGTGTAGTCAGCCCCCTTAAGTTGAGCAGGCGTCTTGTTACTGGGACTGAATAAAACCAACAGTTCTTTGTGTGTGCTGCTGTCTCACCTGAATTTACCTTGGCTCACACAACTGGATTTCATTCACACTTTCAATCATTCCAAAAAATACTATGGCTGGCTTGCTTCTGAATGGTTGATTTATTTTATGGCTCTGACTAGTTAGGTTTCTTTGTGAAAACTAACAAGTACAGAAGAAATAAAAAAGAAATAGGAAAAGACAGTAAATAAAAATCTGTATATTCCGGGGTATCCTTCAGAGGCAACAGACATATCTTTCTACCCTCGCCTGCTTCCAAACACAGAAACAGTGTGCAATAGGCAGGTGACAGATGGGAAAATTAATCTTTTGTTCTCTAGAAATAGAGGCACTCTATATGCTGTCAGCTACCACTATCAGCTGCAAATCACAGTGTTTACTCTATTTGCGACTTATACATTTTTGAGTTTCACATGCACGTATATGGATACAGGACATGGATTCATTTTTGTCAATGAGACTACATCAGGCTGATGACCTGTCACTAGTGGGGTTCTAAAGGGTGCCATTTTAAGCCCAGTTCTCTTCAACATCTTCATAAATGACTTGAACACGGGACCTGAAAGGATACTGAGTAAGTTTACCACTGACACTAAACTGGGAGGAGGTGTTGACTTCCTTGAAGGAAGACAGGCCCTGCAGAGCAACCTCTACAAATCAGAGGGTTGAGCATTCACCAACCACCTGACATTTAACAAGGGTGGCAACCCAGGATGTACAGACAGATTGGGGAATGAAACACTGGAAAACAGCACAGTGGGAAGGGATGTCAGGGTCCTGGCTGATGACAAGTTGAACATGAGTCAGCAGTGCCCTGGCACCCAGGAGGGCCACTCGTGTCCTGGGGGGCATCAGGCACAGCATCACCAGCCGGGCAAGGGAGGGGATTGTCCTGCTCTGCTCTGCACTGGGGCAGCCTCACCTCGAGTGCTGGGGCAGGTCTGGGTGCCATAATACAAAAGAGATTGAGCTGTTAGAGAGTGTCTCAAGGAGGGCACGAGGATGGTGAAGGGCCTTGAGGGGAAGCCGTGTGAGGAGTGGCTGAGGTCACTTGGTCTGCTCAGCCTGGAGGAGACTGAGGGGAGACCTCATTGCAGTTACAACTTCCTCTTGAGGGGAAGAGGAGGGGCAGGCACTGATCTCTTCTCTATGGTGACAGTTCAGAACCCAAGGGGATGGCCTGAAGTTGTNAAGAGATTGAGCTGTTAGAGAGTGTCTCAAGGAGGGCACGAGGATGGTGAAGGGCCTTGAGGGGAAGCCGTGTGAGGAGTGGCTGAGGTCACTTGGTCTGCTCAGCCTGGAGGAGACTGAGGGGAGACCTCATTGCAGTTACAACTTCCTCTTGAGGGGAAGAGGAGGGGCAGGCACTGATCTCTTCTCTATGGTGACAGTTCAGAACCCAAGGGGATGGCCTGAAGTTGTGTCAGGGAAGGTTTCGCTTGGATATCAGGAAAAGGTTCTTCACCCAGAGGGTGGTTGGGCACTGGGACAGGCCCCCCAGGGAAGTGGTCACAGCACCAAGCCAGACAGAGCTCAAGAGGTGTTTGGACAATGCTCTCAGGCACATATTATAATTCTTGGATTGTCCTGTGCAGGATCAGGAGTTGGACTCAATGATCCTGATGAGTGCCTTCCAACTCAGGATATTCTATGATCCTGTGATTCTAGGTTTCACAGTGAAATACACTCAGGTATGAATGCACAAAATCCACCAACAAGTCAATATCATACTGTTGATAAGAATTATTTTCAGTTTCTGGCCCATACAGTGTAGCATGAATTAGTTAAATGCACTCTGTATGTATTTGTGGTTAGAGAAGAAGACACAGTTTTTGTCTTCTGATAGACAAAAAAAGTAGTTGAATTCCACAATGTTCCAGTAATGGAAACAACACACTACGCACTGCCTTACCATATGGAATTGTGTAAGACCTAGAGAATTTAATTTGCTCTCATTTAAGAAGACCCTTAATAGGAGGAAGAAATAAATCTTTAGGAGAGAAAGCAGTCTGAGTGTATAGTCTGATATGGTTTGTCTTTTTGATTCAAGGAGCAGTTGCTGACTCTGTAGAAAGGCAGGATTGGAAACTGAATTACTCTGAACTGGCAAAAAATATGTGCAATACTTAATCTACACTGCAGCAGGCTGCTGACAGGTTCTTGGTAACAAAAAATGTAATTCCCTAGCTATCATTTTCTTCTTAAGGGACAATCTCTGTATCCATATTCTTCAACCTTAAGAAAGGAATTATAGCCTCTCTTTTGTTTATAGGGTGTGATGAGGGACAGTTGAGCTAAAATAGACAGATGTTTAAGAGCTCAAGGTCCAAAATGCATTTGTATTTGCAAAGCCAAGTCAGAAAACCTCTATTATCTAAAAATAACAACAACAACAACAACAACAACAACAACAACAAAAACCACGAAAAAATATTCTGCATTTTGTAAAAATGTATTCATTTTCTCTCTGTTTGGTTAAACCTAAAATCTCTGATACTACTTCAGGGGCCTGAAAAGCAAACATACACAGCTCTGATCTTCATGAGAAAGAGAAGGCCTAAATTGTGAATCAGAAATAAACACAGAACGTTGCCTTGCCTATAACCACACCCCTGCCTTTAATACATACACAAGCAAAAAGACATTGAACATTAAATATAGCAAGGGAAAACTTCAGATCCTTCTGGTAAGATTATTTATCTCCTTTCTTTTCATCTTGCTGCATTGACTCCAAAAAAGCCAATGGATATGACACTTGCTAGCCCGGGGACCTGCAAAGCTATTAGGCAGCCATAGTCACAATCTGTTGTTTGATTCACATTTAAGTAATTTTCATTCTTCATACAGCCTCTTCAGAGATACTGACCAGTAGGAACCCAGCTACTCTGAGGTAAGAACATTCTAAATTAAAAAGGCTTATTTTACATCCCATACAGGACAAGAAAATATAAATTAATCCCCTAGCTCTCTGCTCTTACAGACAGTGAAGCCACATATTTGTTAGAGACTGTAGGTAGGAACAGCACTGTTCACTTAAGTACTTAAGTGTTGCAAAGTTTCTCGGGATCTTGGCTTTAGTTTCCCCACTGTCATAGGTTATTTTATCACGCTGCATCTCTCTGCCTTCATATTTAGGTAAGGGCCATTTGAAGCAACTTAGATGCCATCGTGAAACATTATGAAATGTTTTTTTTTTCAGCACCAGTGCAAATGGTTATGGTTTACAAGACGCAGTGTTTTCCCTGTAAGATGTCAGGCTTTTCCTGTGATACCTTCTTGGTGCCTGCAAGAGCAGGCATGATTTCAAAGTGGTGAGAAAGAGGGAGGTAGTGATGTCATGATCAGTGCATTAACACAAGTCCATATTTTCACATGCTGCATAGAAGTACTGGGAGGTTTACACTGAATCCCACAATATTCTTCTCTGCATCCCAGGTATCTCACTATGCTTCCATCAATTCCACTACATGGCATTAGTGCCCTGCAATGTAACACCTGCAAACATTAGTGCATTAAAAAGTCAAATTCCCATTTTCAGGAAAATGAAGAGCAGGCTGACATTTTCTGTCTGATGTGTCTTCAGTGTTAAAGCAAAATGTTCTATAGAGCGAATGAAAGAACAGGAAGAGAGAGACTGTAGCTGGTGAGGGGAAGGGAAGGAAAGAACCTGCTTGTGAGTGAGCTGCTCTCCATGCAGGTGAAGAGGATCCGCCACCAGAGGACTCCAGCAGCAGAAATTTAACTGCAACTAGGGCTCACTTTAGCCTGTTGAGGGATAAAGCTCTTTTAGTACATGACCAACTAAGCGTGCTCAGTGTTGGAAGAATGAAGACACGAAATACAGTGCAGCAGTGGCAGTGGGATACTTGCAAGTAAAGAGATGTAGAAATATTTTATGTTAGGAGGCAGGAAATATCTGGCCACTGTTTTATTTCTGAAAATGCTGCAGAAAGTTTCCAGATAGAAAGCAGATAGGACATGTACTCCCCATTACAGTGTGAGTAAGATCTGAACTTCATTCAGTTGAAAGAACAGGATCAAAAGGTTTTAG
>WEIT01014704.1:6302-35865 GCA_013389985.1 Dryoscopus gambensis
GCCGGCCGCTGTTTCACCCCCATCCCCGGCGGCTGCAAGGTCCTCTGTGCTTCCGTACAGAGCTCCCCGGGGCGGGGGTGAGGGTCAGCGGGCGGGCACGGGGCACTGCCGGCTTTGAGGAGGCTGTGGGAAGGGGGTCCTGCCCGGAGGCCTCCCGCTGGGACACCGAGGGCAGGGTGGTGTGCGGGTGACACCTCTGGGATTCCGTGGCTCCAGGAGCTCACTCGGGGGGGAGGCTGGGAACCCTGGGCAAGTGGCCAGTTATTTTGATGTTTTTCCCTGATAAATATTCCACATGGAACAGAATACAGGTGTGGAAATCTCTGTTGCAGACCTCTGTTCATCAAAGATAATTCGAGGTGTTTGTCAGGACAGATACCTTTTGCTTGTGGCTGCCCCATCCTTGGAAGTGACCAGGCCAGGCTGGACGGGGCTTGGAGCAAGCTGGGCTAGTGGAAGGTGTCCCTGCCCGTGGCAAGGGGTGGAACGAGCTGAGCTTTAAGGTCTCTTCCTACTCGAACAATTCTGTAATTCTGTGAAGTCCTTAATGGAGGCAGAGTGGTTGGTAAGAGGATTTAAACTCGAATTTAGTAATCAAGGGCATAGGGTTGTTTGTTTAAAAATCAGTATGAGGTGTGACTGCAGGGCGTGGTGGGCAGTGGTCCTCACCAGTCCCACCACAGGGACCAGACACCTGCTGCAGTGGGCTGGGGCCCTCTGGGAATCCCAGTTCTTCTGGGATGGCTCATCTGCTCCCTGGTGAGTTTGAGAGGTGTCCACAGCTGCCTTTTGTCGGCAAGAAATATTTGTTTGTTTACCTAGGTGCTTTTGGGCTTTGATGCTCTGGCTTTTATTTACAGCAAGGAAGTAGAATGGAGAAAAGAAATGTTTGGTGGGGATGGAGAGAGCTGGGCTGTAAGAACTGGCCTTCTGCTCCAGGGAAAGTCACTTACTGTGCTCCTCAAGCTGTCCAGCCACGGGGAGTTGTTTCTTTCTGTCATCATTTAGTGGAAGACTCCAGCCTGTGTGAAAGAGAGTATTTATGGACACACATTTCCTGCCAGCACTGTGCCTGTTCTCAGGCTGCTCTGCAGGTCTCCAGGCTGAACTGTCATACAGATGTTTGGGCAGCCAGGGCCCCCACCCAGTGCTCAGGCTGCTGCCACTGACAGCTGGGGGGGAGGTGAGCGAGCCCCGCGGCCGTGTGGGTGAAGTTTGTGCTGACTGTGTGTGTCCTAGAAATCTGCATTTTCCCGTTGTAATCCTGAGGCAGTGACCTGAAAAACAAGCACAGAAAGACTTGGCACTGCTTCTGTCCTCTCGTATCTATCCCCTAAGTCTCAGAAAAGCATTTATGATCCCTTGTTGTTGAGGAGCACAGAGATCTTACTAGAGTGTCTTGTATGAATGAAATCTTTAGGAAAAATGCTATTAAATGACCTCAGAAAGATTTTGACTTAATGCCACAGGCAGACATGAGGTGAATCTTCTCTGCCTGGTTTCCCAGGGTAACACTAGTCATGAGCAGAGATAACGTTTTGTCTGTGATCTGCCTTTCAAACGTCCAGTAAAACACAGTGTTGTAAAAAATGAATGTAACTCGCAGTGGCCAACTGCACAGTGCTTTCTGGAAACCTGAGTTGCAGCAGCAGTGCAGCAAGCCAGACATTTTGGTGTCTGTGGATTCCCCTCTGCTGCATGTCCAGGTTTGTTATTTTCCTTTAGCACATCAAACCTTGCTACAAACCCCAGAGTCAAGCCTGACTTACAACCTTTGCCCAGTGTCTCACTAAAGACTGACAGTTGTAGCTCTTCAGAAGCTCTTAGCCCTGTAGAGATTTTCAGCAAAAGTTACTTTGAAAAATAAAAATAGCTCCTGGTTGTAGGTAGTTCTGCTGCCTCTTCTTGCAGAAAAAGAGCAAGTCCTGCCTTGGGACGGGGCTGGAGTCTGAGGTTCAGCTCAGTGTGAAGTTTCTCCTTCCCAGTGATGTGTGTTGCTGGTGTGGACGTGGGCACTGCGAGGCCCTGGGTGAATGTGGGCGTGGAAATGGTTTCCAGTGACCCCCTCCTGGCTGCCCACCTTGCATGAAATCTTGTATGTGTTATGTACAAAGTGGGGGACACAATCTTTTTTCTTTACTTTCCCTCTTCTCCTCTATCTCTTCCCTTTAGTTCCTTCTAGTCACGACAGTGGTGTTTGGCAGTCAGTGCCTTGCTGGTGGGTGTATTTTCCTTGCCAGACTTGTAATTTTTTTGCTTTTTTTCTCTTTCGGTTTTTGTCTTTGATTTTTTCTGTGCGTGTGCACACACATGTTAAAGTCTTTATTTAAAGATTTATCATTTCCTTCTGTGAAAAATTCTTGACATTGTGAGGAGTTTCTACCTGTTGGAGCCCAGATACATTACTGCATTTTGGGAGAGGCTGTGAAATTGCACTGGTTTTCTTTCCTTTTGAAGAAGGAAGGGAAGGTGGCTGTGGACATCCAGATGGCACCCTTTGGGTTTTTTGTCCTCATTTAGATCTTTGCAACTTTGACTTTTTGCTTTCTCACATTTATTATCTACTCTGCCAGAACTAGTTTGGCTGAAGCTTAAAAAAAAATCAGATATAAAAAAGGGCATAATTTTTATTGGAGCATGTGTCTGTTGTTAATTCTGGATGTATAATAGTATTAAGGCCTGACAGAAGTCTCTCAGTAGCTTGTATCTGTGAGGGTATGGAAACCTTCTTTTTCTATGTTGACTGTTTCTTGATGCAAGATCTTAAAGATGTCTTATGCTGGCTGAAATTTCAAATCTGAAATGGGTGACTCTGGAAGAATTAAGTCTCTAGAGACCTGAGAACTGTAGTGCCTGATTGTATGCACTGTATTTCCTTCCTGGTACAAACAGGCACCAGAGCAGTGGATTGCAATGCCAACAGGATTCTTTGGAAGTGCTGTCGGGTTGAAAAGAAGAGATTTATGTTAATTGTGAGATTTGGGAAGTCACAGAAATAATAAACCTTCTGAACCTGGCAGTGCTTCAGTGGGTACTTCCCATCCTTACTGCCTGGGGAGAGTTGTGTGGAGTCAGAAGAAGACTTCACTGCTCCCTGGCACCTCAGTCCAGGTGCTGTCAGGTACTGCAGTGAGCAGGTGCCCGTAATATTTCCTGAGTTCTGGGCTTTTAATCTCCTTGGAAGTTTGCTAAATGGCTGCAGTTTTTAGGAAACTGTTGAACTTCTCCTTTAAGGCTGATCTTTTCGGTCTCTTCAGTGCTTTAACAAGAAGGCATCTTTTCAGTTCTCCTGAGAACCATCTCCAAGGTGTAATTGGCTGATAATGACTCCACAAAGAGCAGTGAAATGGAGAGGAAGGCATTGATTGTGTGTGCAGCAAATCTGCCCCGATTTCCTAGCAGAAGCATCACACTTGTCTAGTGTCAGCTCCGTTTTAAGCTTACAAGCAAGACTTCTAAGAGGCTTTTCCTGGCCTTCCCCTTTACCTCTTTCAAGCTTGATCCCTTTCCTAGTTTGCTGGTTTATCCTTTTTTCCAAATTAACTGCTTGTCCTTCCACCTTTTGTAACCCTTTAATAAGACGTTGCTGCTCATGCGTTTTCTCTGTAGGAAGGTCCCCAAAAATCCAGAATAACACTCCTTAACACCAATGTAGTATTCAGAAGCAGGCATCACTTTATTCCAGCACTGGATTCACAGGAAATAACTCCACCTTAACATGAATGCATGACTCAGGATGGTACTCAAGATGTTATGTTAGCCAGAAATACACATGCTTATGTGGAGCTGCTTTCACCTGGATGTCTTCTTGGAGGTCTTTAGGGACCAGATATGGGTTAGTTTTTTGCCCTGGTTATGTAAAGCTGCTCAACACGTTCCTGAGCAGACTGGGTCGGGCTGTTTGACTTGTTACGGAGCTCCCAACGTTCCACTAAGGTTCCATGGACCATTAACCTCTGGTGAGCAGTTCCCAACAGGCACTGTCTGGGTACTGTCTGTGCTCAGCGTGGGCAGAGGGCTCAGCTCCTTGCTGTCCAAAGAAGGGTAATGGAGCTTGGGAAGGGGCTGGAGTGCCAGAAGCAGCTGAGGGAGCCACCTGGCTCCGCTCCCCGGGAACAAATAAAAACCTCCCTCCCAGGGGAGGTTTAGATTGGCTTTTAGGGAGAATTTCTTCACTGAGTGGGACTGTTTGGCCTAGCTGGTCTGTCAGAGTTGCTCTGCATGTGATCAGAGCATTGGTTTTAGCCTTTCACTGCTTTCTGCTGCTCACTTATTTATAAGTGGACCTCCCCATCCGACATTCCGTGAAAGTGACCCTGTTTTGGAGGCTCTGGTGAGCTGTAGCAGCTGATGCTGTGTCAGCTCCTGGCAGTTCATGTTGTGCCTCTCCGAAAACTGGGCTTGCAGCTTTCTTTTGAACAACTCCAGAGAAATCACAGGGTAGGATGTTACCATCCCTGTGGAAAAGGGGTTTTTGCTTTCTCAATGACCAGGTGCAGCAGCAGCCACTCAAAATCAAAGCTCCTGTGCCCCTAAATGCCCAGTTTCCACTTTACCTGATCCCTAAGGACGGAAACCTCTTCTCTGAGGGGAGAGTTGAACAAGGAAGTGGAGAATTGAACCTCTGTCCTCATGAAGACCCTTTGCCCTGTGGGCTTTGGTTGTTAGTTCCCCTTGTCCCTGTTCTCCTTGGAGTGGAGTGCTGTATGACACACTTGCGTGTGGCTGCCCACCGCGGGGGATACACAGGGACTGCTGCCAGCTTTTCCAGGGAAATCGTAGGGAACATCAGAGGCATCTTCTTCTTAGAGAGAGCCACAAGATGGAGCAAAATGATTCCAGAAGCTCCTGTGTTTGACATCTCTCTCTTCCTGTCTAAAACCATCAACAAGAAAGGCTATTGGAGATCCACTGCGAAGCTGGAAAAACCTGCCATGGAACGCCAGGACATGTGGAAAACTGTAAGGCTGAGTTTCAGTCTGCTGCTGGGATTTGGAACAGAGAGGGTTGTGCCAAGGTTAAGGGCACCCTGAGCGAACAGAAGAGTTTCATGTTCTCTCCTGGCAATGCATCTCAGCATCATCTTTGAATCCTGCAGTAAAGGAGCTGTTGTAAGACAGAAATCTGTTCTTTGCAGCACTACCCACAGTTTTCACCTACAGCCTAAACAGAAATTGGGTCAAGTGTCTCATTTATTGGTTTGTGACTTCACATATTCCCTGGGTCCGTGTTGCTGCTTGTTTTCCTGCGTGGGAATGTGTGTGGTGGTTCTTGTGGCTGTGTTCTGTGTGTTAGTGGCCACTGGTGTTCCAGAGGCCTCTGGTTAGGATACGCTGGGCTGGAGAAGCAGCTGGGAGTGTCACCTCCTGCCCCCAGTTCCAGTGGCTGCCCCTGGGACTGCTGGCCCACTGGTTGCCTGCTTGTGGCTGAACCGTGCCTCAGCTGCTGCTGCCTCCCTGCAAGGCATCAGAAACTAGAAATTAATGATCAGTCCACTAGGTAGGAGAAAATCTGGTTGCTTTTTAACAGCACGTGGTGTACTGGCCTTCACCAGCTTGAAATAAGGGGCTGATGCCGAAGGTTGTTTCATGAATTTAGAATTGTATCCGTTTCCTGGAGAAAGTGAGGAGTGATGGATCCAAAGCTGCCGGGTGCAGCCATGGCTGTTTTATTGCTGCTTCTTTTTTTCTTTTTACTCACATTTTCCAGGCCACGCAGGAGGAGTTGGATTGAATTTGGGGAACAGAGCTGCTTGTCAAATCTCTCATGTGTCTGCTTCTCCTGTTTTTGTGTTATTCTGGGTTTTGCACTGAGTTGCAAGCCTGAATGGGTGCAGACAGGTTACAGGAATACAAACTTCAGGCCATTATGGTATCCAGCAGATATCACAGAGGTGCAACAGAGGAGTGTTTCCCAGGCTTTGTGAAAAGAGTTTTTGTCTTCCTTCTCAGGTTTAAATTATTGCCTCTGTGAAGATGGGGGACTTGATGATCCTGGAGGTCTTTTCCAACCTAAACAATTCTGTGACTCCAAGGCGAGTTCTAGGAGCCTGAAAAACCCCAAAGTGCCAAATAATTTTGTCTAGAACACTGTCCTGCATTAAGCAATGGTGGTGGGGCCCCTGTGCTAAGCCACGGCCACTGAAACACCCCCTGAAATGCTTGGGCTTACAGGTCACCTCAATCTCCCTTGTGTTTCTGTTTTTGCAGAGCTGACCCTGAACCCACCCGAAGGGATTGTGGCAGGTGAGGAGCCGAGCAGGGTTGGTGCACTCTGGAGCTGTAACCTTGCGTTCAGGTAGCACTGAGCATGGTTCTCTTTTATTTCACAGGTCCCATGAATGAAGAGAACTTCTTCGAATGGGAAGCCCTGATCATGTGAGTTAATACTGTTTGGTGTCTGAAACCAACAGTTGTTGTGATGAGCTTCTAGGAGAGCAAGAATGTGAAAAAGTGCTCTCAGTTCTGCGACATCAGCATTGGCCTGCCTTGGGTTGGAAACTCCTCTGACCCAAGCAGGGAGTTACATTTGGACGTTAAACAGGGTGACAGAGGCAGCATTGATGATGAGTGCACCTTGTTATGATAGCTTTTGTACAGGTGTCATAATAATAAGCTTGCAGATTTGTGAGGAATCCTCATTTGGGCTGCCTAGGATATATGTTACGTTTACAAACACTGTAGGAAACAAACAGTTGCTTGTAGGTCACACAGACCTGTTGGAACATTCCCTAACTGCAAAGGCAGGACAGGTTTTAAGTGGAGCAGAATACGCAGATTATTAGTGACAGGAGAAAAAAATCAATGTCTAAAATTAGTTTGCTTACTATTCAAATTTTTTTCTAGAAAAATTGAAAGGTTTTGATCAGAAAAAGTATTGAAACTTAGGTAAAAATTCTTTTGAAGTTCTTTACACTTCATGAATTGGTTGGTGTTGTCAGGAGTTGGATGCAGTGGTTTTGTGTAGAAAGAGGGTCACTCCTCTGTTGGTGAATAGCTCTGATCGTGACCTGCTGTGTTTTGGGGGTGATGAAGACTCCTTTAAAAAGCTCCATTCTCTCTCTTCCAGTCCCCAGCTGATGGGTGTGGTTGTTGGTAGCAAAATTTGCCGTGAAAAGACAAAATCTTTTTGCCCAGCATCTTACAGGTTGTCTTCTCTCTTGCTCGTACTCTTATTCATGCTGTACCTTCTTTGGGAACTTCGAGTACATGGAGTAACTGGTGTTTTTTACAAAATAAAGTTCTAAAATGGTAGGGAAGAGCAAAAAAGACGTTTGTCACTCACACCTGACAATTTATGCAAATACTGCACAATTAAAACGTGAAGAAGCTCCAGACTGCTAAGTCCATCTTGTAGCTGGTGGTCTGTTGCTAGGGTAGATCCTGGCTCTGTATTTCAGGATTCCTTTCGTAAGAATTGGTGATTTCCTTTCCTTCAGCCAGGGCTGGGTTGTCCCGGGGGACTCAGGGGGCAGCAGGCAGTGGCTGTGGCCCCACTCGCTCCGTGCCCGCTGTGATCGGGCAGGTTTTCCTTGCAACCACCAGTGCTGACTGGGGAGATTCTCAGCTGGCGTGGGTGGCAGAGTTTTCCTAGCTCGGTTTGCTTGGAATGTGTTGTCTAAGGATGAAAAACAAGATTTCTGTCTCTTGGGCTCAGGCATGCAACCAATACAAAAGCATGGCGAGCTGTAGCGAATTCCCTTCTCCACACAAGCCGGCTGTGTGGGTGATCCTGCTGCACGGCAAGCGAGAGCCTCCGAGTTATTTTAGACCTCGGTAAGTGGAGGTTTGGGTTAGCACTGCTTGTTTGCTCACTGGTGGCAGGAGTTGGCAAGTGCCTCTGCTTATGTGCAGCGATTTCTCCTGGGATAACAGGTTGTGCTTCCTGGTAGCTGAGTCCCCTGAAAATAAACGCTTAGCATGGAAATAGGTTGTTTTGTTGCCTGACACCAGAGGGTTTGGCTGCAGGGTCTTATGCTTTCTGTGAGAGGCACAGTCAGCACATGTGCTTCATGCTGGGCCAGATTTCAGGTCAGACAGCTGTGATTGCTGGGAGCGTGGAAATCCCAGAGGGTTTAATGCACTTCTTGGAATATGGAAGGAAATTCCTGCTTATTGGTACTTCCTCACAGCAGAAGTGGTGTGGCTGAGTAGAGGTTTCCTGAGGGACACTCAGAAGTACTTCTGAATTGCCTAGAAAATACCTTTTCTGATGTTTCCCATCACATCCTTAAAGAACAGAGGAGCTGCTTGCAGACTTGAAAGCTCTTTAAAGTGCTGAGTGTTGAGCTTCAGGTCTTTGTCAGCGTAAAATGAGAGGCGGAGGTGCTTTCATTTTGGTTTCTATATTGTGTGTGTGTCATAATAAAGTTATATTTTAAGATCTGCTCAATTTGGAGGCTGTGATACAATAGAAACATGTTTACCCTAAGCACATTTGGTTACTTTCGTCTCTTTACAAACTCTGTTAGTAGCAGTGTTTGCAATACCTTTGGAAAGCAGGTTACATGACTTGTTTGTATTTATCTGTGGTGATCTTCTCCCGTGTTTTGTAATCTCAAATGTGCTGTGTGAGATTCAGGGAATGAGGTGTGCAGATGAGAAAATGAGAGTAAAGCTGCCTTCAAAATTTTAGATAGATGAAGTGCAAAAGGGGAGTAACGTGATTGTGAAAAGAACAGAATACTTTTTTTTCCTTCACCCAATTTACATAAAGCTAGAGCACATATAGTGGCACATAACTTTAAAAAAAAAAGAGACCTAAGAGGGAAAAGACATCTCTGATTTATCAGTTCAAACGTAGGCTGGATAATATTACACAGATTGATGTAAGAGCTTGGCTTGGAGATAAAATAATGCATTTTTAAATAATGGAAATAATAATTTGTATCTCTAGTCTTCTTGCCCGCAGCAGCAATGCTGGAGAAATGTGAAACATATAAATGCTAAGGCTGTATTGACATCTCTAAAGGAGAGAACAGATCTTACACTCCCAAAGTGAGTGTAATGGGCACAGAACTGGAAATACCACGTGAAAAGCTTTCTGAAGACCAGAGGTGGGGAGTATTGTTGAAAGCCAGATCTTTGTAACATCATTTCAGGAGAGTTTGCCTTATGTTGCTCAATTCCCTAGCGCTGCGTGAGGTCCTTCAGGCTGTGTTGTGTTCATGGATTTAACATTTCAAGGCCAAGTTTTGCCCTCTTTGGTTGGCATGTACAAGTGTGTGTTGCTATTAAAGTTTATCCCCAAAAGACACAAAAGCACACGATGGTTAGGAACTTCATTAGCCCGAAGATTGCTTGAAAACTAAACAGAATAAATTGAAGTCAACATATCACAAAGCTGTTTAGAAAGGTAATTAGATCTATAATTAGGCTTATGACTTTTGTTTCCATTCCCCTTTTGGGCATCTGATGATTGTGGGGTTTGGTGTTTTTCCAGCATCTTTTTACAAATAAGCCATGTGCAAATGTGTTTGAAGCTGTGATTATAGAATTAGAATCACAGAATCATTAAGGTTGGAAAGGAGCTCTAAGACCATGAAATCCAACCATTTTCCAAGCACTGACAAATCCACCACTAAACCACGTCCCCAAGTGCCACATTCACGTGTTTTTTGAATGCTTTCAGGGATGGTGACTGCACCACTGCCCTGGGCAGCCTGTGCCAAGGCCGAACAACCCTTTCAGGGGAGAAATTTTTCCCAGTGTCCAACCTAAACCTCCCCTGTTGCAACTTGAGGCCGTTTCCTCTTGACCTGTCTCTTGTTCCCTGGGAGCAGAGCCCGACCCCCACCTGGCTGCCCCCTCCTGTCCGGGACTTGTAGGAGACGGTCCTGCCTGAGGAGCCTTTTCTCCAAACTACACAACTCCCATTAGCTGTCCTCCTCAAGGTCCTTCTCTCTCCTGTTTGGCAGATACCCACCACTCTCCTCTGCCCCTTGCGTGAGTAACAGGCAGCTCTTGGAGGTCAGAGCTTCTCATTTTCATGCTTTGTCTTCTGTTCAGCTTTGGAATCGCTGCAGAGCAGGGGGCTGATTGCAGAAGCTGCCGTGCTCTTACCTCCCTGGCCCTGCCAATGTCCTTTGTGAGCTAAAAGTGATGCTGTCAAGAGTGTTTTGTAGTTGCAAATGCTGTCTTGGATTAACTTTAATAATTTCTTTGAAGTTGATCCTGGCAGCGCTGAGTGGCTAAAACAAAAGCATTTTGCTCACATAATACAGGGCCTAAAATGGAGTATGTTGGGTTGAGTGTATTTGACAGAAGAGCCCTTAAGGCTGTGGGTTTACTCTCAAAACAGAACATAGACACCCACCAGCTTTTCAATGCCTGTATGTACATACTCTCAGAAGTTCAACAATAAGCCTTTAAAATGCAGCTGGAATTAAAATGGTCATGAAAAAATGCATTCAGTTTGCTCTCAGATGTGGATTGAATCCCGACTAAATTTAGGGAAAAGGCCAGAAAGGGAACAAAGTGGTTGAGATGGTTTAGCTTTCATTCTTGCAGAATGTTGATGCATTTCTCTTACCTTGCCTGTCAGTGTCAATATGCATGTTTAAATCACATAGGTCTTGTGCTTGTCTACCAGCCAAGTCTTTTGAATCCCAAAGTTTGAGAGAGTAAGTCTTTTAGGGCTTTAGGATTTGCTGCTCTCCAACTTTAATGTTCTTTCTGGCATAGAGAATGTGAATTGGGAGGAGGAGGCACGAATATATTCCTAACCCTTATTTCCCAGACAGTGGAACCTTTGTTTGAAGGGCTTTTTACTAAATACATGAGGTTTCCTTGGCTACGATTTTCAGTGCTGAAGCTTTTTTCATCATCTTTCCAATCAAGGGAAATCATGTTTGTGTTACAACTTCCAGATGGTTCATCAAGTTGGAATAAATCATGGCTAATAAACTTGTTTTTTGCTCACTTTCCACAAGTGTTTTATGTAGGCAGGGTAAAATAGTTGTCTTTATGTTCTCAACTCGATTGCACTTTGAACTAGATTCTGAACACAATAAGGAAATGTTTCTACAAGAACCCTGATGAAGCCATTTGTTCTCCACCTGCACTTGAGCAAGGGCAAACTCAGTATCTGAAGTCTGCAAAGACTCATTGTTGTCCTGCATCTCCTCTGACAATTATGGTCTCTGAGCTGTGTTTTTATTTTTACAAACCTTTGCTGTGTTTTCTGCATCAGACAGTGATAAGTGTTTGTGTGGTTGTGCTAGATGCTGGCAGTTGGGATCTCTGTGGGGTTTATAAATTAATTTTGAGCTCCAGCATTTGACATCTCTGTCTTGTAGAGCATAACAGTATCTTCAAAGGCACAGGAGTCCCACACCTGCCTCTGCTTTCGCTTGACGTGCAGACACTCAAATCCTGGAACATGCCTTGGAGCCAGATACTCCAATTATATCCAGACACACCCTGCTAATTAAACAGTGTTGTGACCTTCCTAGTAATTTAGTGTGCAAGCTTTGATTTCCCCCTTGCCTCCCAAGCCTTATATTTGGATGTAAGTTTATGAGGTGTGGGGTAACAGCACCTTAACTCTTTGTTTCCTGGAGAAGATGATATAACCCATGCCTCGCACATCTCATTAGACAAGAATTTGGGTGAAAGAGCTGTTTAAAACTTTGGTGAATAACATTTTATCTGTTTCTAGGGGTCCTGAAGACACCTGTTTCGAGTATGGGGTTTTCCCTGCTATCCTGAGTTTTCCACTCGACTACCCCTTGAGTCCTCCAAAGATGAGGTTCACGTGCGAGATGTTCCATCCCAACAGTGAGTCTGATGCAGCAGGATGCACGGGAGAGTGGGCTACTTGTGCAACTTAAAAAGCAACTTTTGCAGCAGGAGAGCTGGCATCCTTCCCGAGGGTGGTGCTCTCCCTTTCCAGCCCTGAGCACGCAGGACGAGCATTCAGCTGCCCAGCAGTTTTGCTCCGTCTTAGGGTCCTTTTCTCTTTATCCCGTTATTCCTCATCAACCTTTTGCTCATAAACAGTCCAACAAGGATTCCAGCAAATTCCATGCCTTTGAATCTTCCGTACAGGATGTGAGACTTAGTGAGTTAATACCGGCTCTTTCCAGGCACAGAATCATAGAATATGCTGAGTTTGGAGAGACCCATCAGGATCATGGTGTTCCACACAGGACACCCCAAGAATCCCACCGTGTGCCTGAGAGTGCTGGTTCCCAACACACCATGAACTCAGTCTTCCTCTTTGGCTTGTGTTTAGGTATTTTGGTGTTATTTTAATGACTGAAAAGTTGTTCATGGGTGCAGCTTTGTTAGGCAGCATGGCTTTTGCCCCATGAAATCACAGGTTTGCTTAACATCTCTGAGGGAGTCTCTCTGAAATACAGAGTGCTCTGTCCAAGCAGACAGCACACTTGCAGGTGTTTAATATTAAACCTTCGCTGGCCTTTGCTCTGCAATACTGATTGAGTTGTAGTCCATGATGATAAAGATCTTTTCCAACCTTAGTGAATCTGTGATGGTGACATCATTATTCAGTGGGAGTAATTGCAGTGACAAGAAGTACAGCTAACAGGTTTGAGCCTTGGGCATGAAAAAAACCTTAAAGCCCCTGTTTGCAGCCTGGACCGCTACCTTCTGGAATCAGCCTTGGAATTATGTGTAAAATCATTGCTTTTGACATCTGCTGAATCAACGTGGATTGTGCAAAGGTTGTTTATTACTACCCAGGTTTGATGGGCTGGATCTGTGTTCAGGCTCTCAGGTGTCTGGCTCTCAAGAGGAGGAAGAGGCAAACGCTGTGCTCCTGCCTAGTGCTTCCTCTTCAGCTGACATTCTTGCACTTGGAAAACACAGGTCATAATCTCAGCTGGGAATAGATTTATTTCATCCTATATACAAGGAATTTTGCAATTTCTTGAAGTTTCTCTATGATTCCCTTCTGGAAGCATGGTTTGTGCAGGTTCTTGCCCGTTTAATCCACATCCTCTGTTTTCCTGTGGAAGACACACCTGCGTGTCACAGCAGGAACTGTGTGGACATGCCAAGGCAGTGTGGCATCACCTCTGGAGCTCTGATGTCCACAGCAGGGCAACGTTTGGCACTTGGAAGCAGTTGTAGCCATGTCAGCACCTTGCTCCAGCTGGACTGATTTACCCAAATTTCTTGCCAGGACTGGTCTCCCTGAGCAAAGCCTTGTCCCTGCAGCTCCAGCTGTGGCCTTGGCTTGAGGTTCACTGCTCGCAGCTGTGTTGTGTGCAGCACTGCCAGGAGGAGTGGGGTGTGGAGAAGCACAAATTGCCTGACTCTGGTGTTAAAGAGTGGCTTTACACATGGGTGTTTCTTCCATGGGATAATTGGAATATACTGGATGGTCAGCTCAGCTCTTTAGAGTCCTGTGACTTGGAGTCTTCTCAATCTGAAGCTGAGATCACTGAAGCAGACATTAGAATCTTTCTTCTCAGCTGGGGTTGTGGTGGGCTGGTTCTACCCAGAAAGGATGCAGAAAGGGGTGGCTAGGCTGTGCTTTTTCTGTTTTTTTCCTCTCCCTCTGAGGAATCGCAAGGAAAATGTTTAAAAAGTCTGGTCTGTTCCCTCATCTTTGTAGTTTATGTTATGTGGAGGGGGAATAGAGATACCACAGAACCAAGAACTGTCTTCTCTTAAATTAAAATTACCTTCTTGGATGCTCTGTCAAAAGTGACTAAACAGTGATTAATGGCATTGCTTGCATTGGCACTGAGCGTCAGCATGGGGAGATCATAGGATCATAGGTGGTTTGGGAGGGACTGTTGGAAGGGGCATTAAAACCCATCCCATTCCCCCCCCTGCCACAGGCAGGGACACCTTCCACTATGCCAGGTTGCCCCAAGCCCCATCCAACCTGGCCTTGGACACTGCCAGGGATGGGGCAGCCACAGCTTCTCTGGGCACCCTGTGCCACGTTCCCACCACCCTCTGAGGGAACAATTTCTTCCCAATATCCCATCTAACCCTGCCCTCTGGCAGTGTGCAGCCATTGCCCCTTGTCCAAAGTCCTTCTCCAGCTCTCTTGGAGCCCCCTTAGGCACTGAAAGGGGCTCTGAAGTCCCCCTGGAGCTTTCTCTTCTCCAGGCTGAATGCTCCCAGCTCTCCCAGCCTGTTTCCAGAGCATCTCCCTGTGGCCTCCTTTGGACTTGTTCCAACAGCTCCACGTCCTTAGGCTGGGGGCCCCACAGCTGGACAGGGGTAGGTCTCACCTGAACAGAGGGAGAGAAGATCCATACGTCTTCCTGGAATCAGCCTTTGATGTCTTGACTGTGCCGCTGTGTTCCAGCTGTTTTAAATGAGGCACTGCACAGAAACAGGAGGCTCCCTCACCACTGAAATGCCTCCTGCCAGTGGGTTCCTGAGTTGCAAGAAGTGCTGGTTCAGCACCTGCTGTTTTCACCTCTTCCAGCTACGGTTAGACCAGCTCCAGTCCCCAGCCTGGGGCTGCAGGAAGGACTGTAAATAAAAGTCCTCCACAGTGCTTACGTGCTTGGGCAGACATAGCTGGGTGAGTGGAAGGAACTGGAAGTGAGCACAGCTGCTTCCAGCAGCCATTCCCACTTTGTTTTGTCTTGCTTTCCTGGCAATGGCACCAGTTTGGTCACCTGAGGAACAGAAGCCCTGAAATTACTGTGCTAAAGTTGTCATTCCTCAGGAGGCTGTAGAATTAGGCCACGTTGCTAGAGCGGTGTTTTCTTTTGTGGTGCCTCTTTAACCTTTGTTTGGTTTCATTCAAGTCAGTAGAGTCCAGTCTCTGTGCAGACAACTTGTACTCTTGCAGACGCATTGCTTATGCTAAAGGTGGGAGGGGAAGCACCTGGATCCTTAATTCATAGGTTTCCTTGTTTCCAGGTGCTTTAATGCAGCTGAGCTTTAAGCAAAAAAAAAAAAAAAAAGGAAATTCTTCTGGTTGCACCTCAGTAATGTTCAAAAGAAGATCAGTTCTACTGTTCATAATATATTTAACATAACACTTAATTTTTTCTCATGTTTATAATCTATATATAACATAACACTTTCCCATCCTTTGTGCAGTCCTTTTCATGGTCACAGTCCAGTGGAGGACTCCAGTGTGCACTCAGTGCATTCATTTCCATTTAAGTGGGACTGGTTACCTGCTTGCAGACGTGTCTGTGCATAAATCCTTGCCTTATTCCACCAGGCTGCATCGTTCATTTTTCCTATGGAGCCTGTTACTGATTATTAAATTATACAAGTGCTCCCAGCAGGTTTCTGTTGGGGAAGGCGTTTGTTAGATTTGCACGAAGAAGATTTTTCCTAGGTTTTTGTCTTTCAGATTTTGTGTCCTCTTGCCTAAAGAGGAAATTTAAACCTGGATTTAGTTTTAGCCATAGAAGAGCCAAGTCTCAAGGCTGATCTATGCTCAGGACTGATTTGGAGATGCTGAGCATTTCGAGTAACAACCACTCCTCTGTACTTTTTATGCAGTTTACCCAGATGGGAGAGTCTGCATCTCTATCCTTCATGCTCCTGGGGATGATCCCATGGGATACGAGAGCAGCGCGGAGCGGTGGAGTCCCGTGCAGAGTGTGGAGAAGATCCTCTTGTCTGTCGTTAGCATGCTGGCAGGTGAGCCCTGCTGTCCTGTCTGCCCTTCTGAGCGAGCTGCAGCTGCCTCCTGCTTCTTGCTTTGTTCACTGAGCAAAGCACGGGGAAAGCTGCTCAGCAGCAACCACAGTTCTGAAAGCCCTGCTATTTATTTATGAGTAAACCATTGCTCTGAGAAGAGTTGGAAAAAATGCAGCTGAATTAATGACAGGTGTTCCTGTTTGGAGGTGACTGCAAGGCTTTCCTTCCAGGCTGGTAGCAACCGAGCCAGCAGTGATGGGTCAGGTGGGTCCAGAGGCTCAGCTGCTTCCTTGCTCCTGAACAAAACCCTCTCTGTATTTCCTGTGATGTCCATTCAGCTTTTCAAGCTGTGGATTGCAGCCTGTGTCGGATTTGGCTTTGGCAGCTGAAGGGTTGTCAGACCTAACCAGGACAGAAAACTGGAGCCCATGGCCTCTGATTCAGGAGCCAGCACACTCCATTTCTCTTTGTTACTCCGAGCCTGGGAATGTGCCCCACTCTGCCATCTCTGATTCAGAGGAAGGCTTCTGGAGAAGAGACCTGGGGTGAAAAACTTTTTGTGGAGCCTTTCAAATGGTTTTCCCTAAATCTAACAAGGGCTGTGGATCAGCTCTGTCACGTACAGCTCTCTGAAAGATGGACCATTTTGCACACAGTGGACAGAGCCACTGAACTGCCTCAAGAGGGCAGAGCCATGTCCCTTAGAACTGGTTTTGAAGGATAAATGGGTTTAGAAGCTGCAAAGTTGACCGAAGAGCAAGCAGCAGATTCCTACACGGGACTGTTTTAGCTTTGGAATAGTAACGTGCTGTTGGGAAGCTGTGCAGGCACATAGTGCCCCATGGGCTTCCCATGGCTTCCAAGAGCTTGGCTTGTGGTGCAGCCTGACCTGGGCTGGTAAGTGTGGGAGCCACCTGGTCTCATTCTCTGCCTGTGCATCCTACTTTCCCATGGCTTGTGGAGGAATTAGGCTAAAACACCAGTGGCCAGCTTCTTTCAGGGTACTGGAAAACTCTCAGCCCTGGCTCTGCAGGTAGTGTAAGCCCAAGTTTACCAGGCTGGCTGACCTGCACACCTGCTGGTTTTTAAGGTGGACCATCAGGATCGTGGGGAGAGGGATGGGAGCCTGAGATCCCTGCCATGAACTGGGCTGGGGTGGGTGTGGACTGGTGTGTCAAGGGAAGTGGGAAGAGCGTGTTAGTGCCTTGTGGAACCCCGGGACAGCGTGCTGCTGTGTGCTGCCCACAGACCTGGTCAGTCCTGGCTTTCAGCCTACCTCCATACAAAATGGGGAGCCCCTGGGGCTGCAGCACTTCCTGTGCTTTGGAGAGCATTCCGAAATCATCAGGTGAAAGATGTGGCAGAAATGAAAGCATGTTCTGTGGGTTTGCTTGGATTGTTTTGTTGGTTTTCAATAGAACAAGCCATCCCAACAAGTGACAGCCTGTTTGGGTGGCCTGCTTGGTGGGGCTTTGTTTCTGGGAAGCTGGAGAACAAGAAAAAAAAATGTTCTGCAGGGAGATATATGCAGTTTTAAAAGCCCTTGACAGCACTGGAGGTGCCCCATTGTGTTGGCCCTGTGCATGGTGGGGCTCCACTGCTGAAAGCACAAACAAAAGAAAGTCCTGCTCCTGTGCCACTTGTTTCTTGCCTAAACTCGACCTTGCTGTGATATCCTTTCTCTTGTGGTCGGTTAAATCAGAGCCTTTTGGGAATCCAGGAGCTGTCATTGGATTTGCTTTAGTGGTGTTTCTGTAGTCTCAAGGAGGAGGAGTGTATCAAAGCCTTGGGGAAGTGGCATTCTTGAAGAAGAAAGAAGGTCCATTGCCCACCTGCCTTTGTCTTTCTCGTTTCAGAGCCAAATGATGAAAGTGGAGCCAATGTAGACGCCTCCAAGATGTGGCGGGAAGACAGAGAACAGTTTAACAAAATTGCCAAGCAGATTGTGCAGAAGTCACTCGGACTTTAAGCTCACAGAGAGACTGAAGCGTTTTGTATTTCTCTCCACCTGGAAACAAGCAGTGCTCAGTGCTGGTACCAAAAAGGAAAACTTTGTAAAACTATTGGCCTAGTTCTTATAATTTGTTATTTATTTACCATCTCTTTTCTTCCGCTGTTCCAGAGAAGCCTCTAGTTCACTCACTAAATTGTGTGGAAAAGGGATTTAATGGTAGAGAAAAATACAGAGACAATGCTGTTTCAAAGGCTGCCTGTTGCCACCTTACTTTGTGGTGCAGAAAGCCTGGAGACTTGGAAATCTGCAGCCCTCCCTCACCCATCTGCTGTTGGAGAGCAGTGCTGGTTTGGATCATCTGCTGGGAGAATTAGTTGTGTTTTTATAGGTAGCATTGCATCTGGAGCAGCAGTAGACAGGAAGTAATCTATCCATTCTATGATACTTGTTAGGTTGAGGGACGCAGTTGCAGTCAGATCTGATTTGAAGGGTATAGTTAGCAGGAGAGGTTGCAAAGCAGGGTTATAGTCAGGGTGTGTTAGCAAAGAAGGGAGCTTTGGGGAGTGAGCTGTGAGGACTGGCTGGGGGTCTGGAATGGGCTGGTGTTCCCATGTAACACTAGGAGTTTGTACTGAGCCTTTGAGTCAGTGCTGGCTCGGCAGGAATCCCACGAGCTGCTTTATTACTCCTTGAAGACACTCAGTTGTAAACTTTACACTCAGTCAGAGGCACAAGGTGTAAAGGCTGGATGTTAAACGCTTTGGTCCAAGTTCACCTGGGTGAGGTAGGTCACTGGCAGTTGGAAAATCCAGTGAGGATGTGTTTGCTGGGCATGTCCATAGCTCTGCAGGAGTATCCCTCACTCTGGTGACACATGAGTGTTGGGAGGATTTGGCACTGCGTTGCCATTACAGCCCGGTCACCCATTTTCAGGTGACCGAGCCAAAATGAGCATGCTGGACTTACAAAAATTACCTGTGACACTCTACACTCAGTGCTCCTGTGTGTGGAACAGGAGCTGGAGGAGACGGGCTGTTTGCTCGAGGATGGTACGATGTATGTTTTGGACTGCAGTGTTGTAGCCAGCGTGAAGGGTGCAGGAAATACCAGCTGGTCACTTCCTAAAACTGCTGAGGGGCCTCTGCTGACCTTGCTGCTTTGCAAGCCAATCTCACATGTAGGTCCAAACTTCTCCAATTTACTACAAGCAATAACATGCCCATTTATAGCACACGGATCCAATTTTGGTGGCAGCTTTAAATGGGCTAAATTTGACAAGGGCTGGTTTTTTTTTTTAAACGTGAAAAGCTTGTGACGTGGAAGGAGTCACACCATGGAGAAAGCTTCACAGAGGTGATCGTGTGCATGTGTGTGGTACAACTATTGAGCATTTCTGTCCTGCTGCCTGTGCTGCAGATCGTGCTGTGCCATCGTGCTGCACGTCTGAGGACTTGTATTGCTACAACCTGCTGATTTTACCTCCTTGTAGAAGTAATTGTGGCTTTGATGTCAGGGTGGGAGTGGGACTGGACATAGCTGGGGAGCAGAGATGATGAAATAGTGTTGTACCTAACTAGTATTTCAAGGCATACAGGAAAATGTAGCACTTTATGCAAACTGGGAGTGTTTTTTGCATTGGAGGAGAGGGAGGATTGCTCCTGGGAGTGCTGCAGCCAGAGAGCTGCGAGAGCCCCTGCAGAAACACAGACCTGGCAAAAATGGGGTTTGCTTAAGTGCAGAGTGTTTTATTCATGTGTGCTTGCTCATTATCTTGATTTTATGGTGGGATTTAGTCTGTATACTGAAAATAAAGTGATTATATTTTCTCCTTTTATAGTTGTACACAAATATATTGCAGTGGGTGTTGTATATGGGTAACCACCCGGCCAAGAGACTTGCTCCAAAGGAGGGGAAGGGTTTATTCTACCCCAGTTAAAACATGGGATACTTTAGGAGGAGTGGAAGAGCTGACATGATTGCATGGACTTTACAGGCAAATGTCTTGCCTCTAACGCTGGGTAATTCAAAGAAAACTGTAAAAATCTGACAGTGGGCAGATGTGGTGTAGTTTGCTCCTTACAAACGTTGTTGCATCCATGTGTCTGGCCTCGGAAGCTCTTGTGAACATACAACAGGTGAGTTGATTCAGAATGTGCTGGTATCAGCCCTTGGATTTGAGGAGGACACGTAGATCAGAGAATCAATGAATGGTTTGAATGGGAAGGGACCTTACAGACCATCTAGTTCCAACCCCCTGCCATGGGCAGGGACACCTTCCACTTGGCCAGGTTTCTCAGATGCCCAGTTCCTACTCAGAGTTTCCATAGTCTCCAAATCTCTGTTCAGAAATAAAAATCCCTTCTTTTTAAGTGACTGACATGCAGTGGGCTTGCTGATGAGCATTTGAAGCCACCCAGTGACCATATCTACTTCACAGTCTTGAAGGTGACAAAATGTAGGCAGAAGTTCACCTCAGAGGACTAAAATTGGTGTTGACGTGAGAACTGTCCTAGTTGGTGGCTATTTACTCAGCTGAAGCCGGTGGTGAGCATTTGTGTTTATTGAAAGAAATTTGTTGTTCATTGTGTTCATTTAGGAAGGAATTGTTCCTTGTGAGGGAGGTGAGGCCCTGGCACAGGGTGCCCAGAGAAGCTGTGGCTGCCCCTGGATCCCTGGAAGTGTCCAAGGCCGGGCTGGACAGGGCTTGGAGTAACCTGGGCTAGTGGAAGGTGTCTCTGCCCGTGGCAGGGAGTGGAATGGGATGAGCTTTGAGTTCCCGTCCGACCCAAACCATTCCGGGATTCTGTGAAAAGTTTAAAGGTGGCAGTGTGGTTGGCGTGTTAGATTCCTTGTTTCTATTTGCTGGAAAGAACTAAACTTCATCATTCTGCAACAAACTGAATCCTTGCATAAAGCAGGAGGGTTCAGCTCACACAGTGGAGGTGTGTGGGCTCCTGCTGTGACCGGCTGAGAGGGTCTCGTGGCACAGGCACCTTCCTGCAGGTGGGGAACACCTGAAAGTTAAAGCTTGTAAAGCTGGTGTGTGGCTCCTGGGACCGACTTCCCTGAAAGACTTCATTGTGTCCATTCCTGAATGAGCAGTCATGTTGGCAGGACGTGCAGTACTGGCCAGCAGCAATGTTTTTCTGAGCAGTTGTCTTTCTGTCTGAAACACTTATTATAAAACATGTTCCTTGGGGAGTGTCAGAGCTCTACAGGTGTTATGCATGTAGGTAAAGTATTAAAGATTTTTTAAAAATCCTTTTCTCTGGATTATATTTGCTTTAGGTTTTTATATTAAAAGAAGAACCCCAACCAAACCTTTCAACAAAGCTGTAAAAATGCAAGCAACGTCCTCTTTAAGGCCTGTGTATATATGCGCATCCACACATGCTCACTGTTGCTTTTCCTTGGCAGGGGGGCTGTGTCAGAACACACACAGTGGGCCGTGAGCCATCCATTAGCTGGGCTGGTGTGCCTTTGAAAGTGTGAGAGGCGTTGGAGCCACATGAAACGGCTGCAGCTCGGGGGCAGAGCCAGCCCCGGGCTCCCTGCCAGCTTTTTTTTTGCCTTTCTGGAGATACCTTGAATGGAAGGTGGTGTTCTGCATTGGGATGGATGCAACAGGGAAGCTCCGTGCCTTGGGAAGGTCCTTGCTGTCTTCCTGAAGTTGTGTCTTGGTGAGGATGCTCGGTGTGTTTTACCCCTGTGAGGATGGAAAGGAGAAGCAGCACGGATCTGAAATGTCCGTCCCCAGTGCCAGCCGTGCTGCTGACCCTGGGATTGTCTCGGGTGTGGGATTGGTGCAGCAGCCTCCCCTGTCCCGTGGTGTGGGGCTGAGGCAGGGCAGGGGCAGGGACGGAGGCTGAGCATGGGAGGTCCTCACAGTACCCTGGCAAGTCGCAGCACAGGTGACACGTCCCACGTGCCTTCTCTCTCAGATTTCCCTGACTCAGGGGAAGAGGAAAATCTCTGCGCTTCAGGAGGCGCAAAGGCTGGAGGAGTGTGAGGGAAGAGATGCTGGGGGTCTTGCTGCCAGCTGGAGGCAGGGTTGGGGGTAGCACGGGAAGGGGGAGGTGCAGGAACCTGGGGACTTCCTCTAGCACCTGAGGGCCTGAGCTGCCAGCCCCACTGAGGGCTCCTGGTGTCCCCTCTCCTGCTGCCAGGTGCCACCCGATGTCTTGGGCACCAGAAGTGCTGTGCCAGGCTCCCTGGTGCTGCAGGGGTGAAACCCATCGCTGAGGAGGGAATTGTTCAAGCCGTTGAACATTTGGTGGTCCTGCTCGGTGCTCTCATGGCCCCACGGGAGTGTGGGACAGCTGGGAAGTCTGGGCCTTCCCCACCACTCCAGCCCTGGTGGTCTTCCTGCCTATCCCAGCCTGCTCTGATGGGTCTGCTCCCAGGGCAGGTGGTGTAAAAGGCCCAGGAGAACCAGCCAGGTGGCTTTGGAAGGTGGCTCACACCCCCTGAGATGGGACTGGGCAGTAGGCAGATGATGGGGTATGTTAATACACCATTAATGGCAGTGACACGGCCCGTGCGTTATTACAGAGGAGCCGCCGCTGTGAGCAGTGTGTGCGCTCTCGGGACGGATTTGGGAGCGGATCTGTCTGGTCATGTCCCTGAAGGGCACGGGGAGAGATGAGCCAAGTCCTGGCCTGAGTGCCCCTCCTCCACGCATGGGGCACCCTGAGTGGGGGATGAGGCTGTGGCTCTGTCACAGCTCCTGTGACAGACATGGAGCTGGGTGTCCCTGGCCGGAGGGACTGGGGGGTGGCCAGGAAGGGGTGTCCAGGGACAGGGCTCGCTGAGGAGCGAAGGCAAACGCCCCCACTGCGGCCGGGGGCTGCAGGGTGACACGGGAGGTGGGTTCAAAGCAGCAGAAATGCAGGATGCAACACGCAGGGGGTGGGGGGCACCCACGCGCTTGGGTGCAGGGCCCGGCATGGGGAGGCTCTCCACCCACGGCTGGGATGGAAGTTTGGGCCCAAAACACTTCTCCCCATGCCAAAATAATTTGGCAAATTGAACCCAGTTGGGGTGGCATGGGGATGTTGAATGAATCGGGGTTTCTTTGGTAAGTCTGCCTGGGATGGGCTCACACAGACTCCTCTCCTGGTGTGGTGCCTCACCAGGATTCCTGTCTTCTCCTGCCAGCCAGAGGAAGACCCTTCAGAGATCCGATCAAATCCAATCCCGGTCAGATCCCTCCAAGCTTGGTCAGCAGGTCAGGTGCTGGGGATCTCTCTCTGTGAGACAGGTGTGTTAGAGGCATGCCCACGTCGCNTCAGAGGAAGACCCTTCAGAGATCTGATCAAATCCAATCCCTCCAAGCTTGGTCAGCAGGTCAGGTGCTGGGGATCTCTCTCTGTGAGACAGGTGTGTTAGAGGCATGCCCACGTCGCCATTCTGGAAATGACCAGCAGAGCTCATCCCCAGGGATGCCTTGCTTCCCCTTGCCGTTCATGCTTCTGGGAGCTAGGAAATGGTGAAATATGGAGTGGATTGGATCAGGTGAACTTGTTCTGAAGCAAAAACCTCTGGGGTTGGAGATCCTTCCTTGGTGCCTATAGGCTTGCTGTGAGGGTGGCTCCAGAGGGGCCTTGCTCAGCCAGAGCTCCGCTTTTCTCACCAGTTCTTGCCGTGGAGGAGGACACCAGACAGGCAGGCTGGAGCCCGGGTGTTTCCAAATCCATTTTGTCTGGAGAGACAGTTAGAAGCTGAGCTTCGTCCTTGGCCAGATCCTGCCTTGATAGGGGATCTTCTCCTTGGAGCCTAGGCATGGCCATGGTGGGAGGGCTGGGGTTTGTGGGCTGTAGGAAGCTCTTGAGGCTCTGTATGAAACGTGGTTTTACAAAAACATCAGTATTACTGGAGAAGCCACTTGTCCCAAGTGTCCCCATCCAGCCTCACTTAGCATTTGATATTTTCAGCATCTGTCCCTGGAACACCCAGTCAGTGACCAGGGGGCATTTCATTTATTTCATCCATTCATCCCCATCCAACAAGACTCGTAAGTTGAATTCTCTCTCACACATTAGATACCTTCTTCTTTGCTCCGAGAAGAAGCTGTGGCTGCGCCATCCCTGGAAGTGTCCAAGGCCAGGTTGGACAGGGCTTGGAGCAATGTGGTCTAGTGGAAGGTGTCCCTGCCCATGGCAGGGGGTGGAACGAGATGGGCTTTAAGTTCTCTTCCAACCCAAACCATTCTATGATTCTTCTGTAGGTGCTTCTGTTCCCCGTTGGAGACCCATGAAAGTGATCAGGGTGGTTTCCTTCACTCTGAGCCCGGGCTGAGCTCACCCCTTCCCCACCACAGGCGTTGTGCCTTGGCCAGTTACAGGAACCTGGGTGTCATCACAGAATCGTTTAGTTGGAAAAGACCTCTAAGATCATGGAGCCAAACCATTAATGCAGCACTGCCGTATTCCCATGCCCAAGCACCTCAGGAATGCCCAGTGGTGCCGGGGAGTAGGACAGGAGCTGGGGGATAACCCTGGCGAGAATGCTGTCTCTGTGCCAGTGGAGACCAGGCTCCGAGGGTTGGGTGGCAGGCACCTCGGCCCGGGAACCGTGTCCCCACTGTCCCCGCTGTCCCCATGTCCCCACTGTCCCCACTGGCATCTGCACAGCTCCGAGTGCAGGGGGCCGTGGTGCTGCAGCCGGAGTGACTGGGCAGCAGCGTTGCGCTGGAAGAACTGCCCTGAAGAAAGTCATGGAAAACAATAGGAATTGTTCTCTGCCTTTGTTCCCTTTCCTTCCCGGATGTCGGAGGAGATGGAGCCGCGCTCGGCTGCCGGCGGGTGGGCAGAGCGAGCGTGGCTGCCGGCGCTCCCGCCTTGGCACCCGGGGAGCTGCCGAGCCCACCGCCTGCTCTGCCGCCTGCCGGCCCCTCCAGAGCCGGAATCATCGCTCGTAGAGTAATTAAAGCTTGGCACTGTCATATGAGTGAGCGATGAAATTGGCCAGCGATTCTCTGTGTCAGGGGGCAGGAGATTTTCTCACGGCTGTAGAGCAAAACGATGCTAAAGCTGCTGTTTGCTGCTGCTCAGCCCGTGATCACAGCCCAGATTCGCTGCCAGCACTGGGGAGGGGATTGTGGTGCCCACACCTTCCCAGGGCGGGCGGTCTGAAGTGGGCTTGTGGCAGAGAAGTTGCTGACTGGTCCCTGACTTAGGAGTCATGGGATCATTTTGGTCCAAGCAGCCCTGTGCTTCCCATTTTCTATCCCTGCCAGTCCTCAGTGGGCCCGAGCATGTGGGGGCAAATCCCTGGGTTTCCCTGCTGCGGCTCTCTGTGCCGCTCACCACCATCTGCCTGTTGAGAGCTGGTGCGTGTGGTCACCGCCCGCATCAAAGGGCTACAGGCAAAGGCGGAGGAGGGTTTCCCCCAGCACTGCCAAGGGAGATTCCTCTCCCCATGCCAGAGCCAGCCCTGGGGCTCAGGTGTTACTCCAAGGCAGCCTACGGAGAGAGATCATCGAATCAGTATCCCCAAATAGTTTGTGTTGGAAGGGATATTAAAGCTCATCTCGCTCCAATCCCCTGCCATGGGCAGGGACACCTTCCACTAGCCCAGGTTGCTCCAAACCCCATCCAACCTGGCCTTGAACATTTGCAGGGATGGAGAGTCCACAACATCTCTGGGCGATGCTCAGCACGGGGCACTTGGAGCGGGGTTTGCCTGGCCAAGCTGGCAGTTCCCCACACAGAGCCCCCAGGTGTGCGTGTTCAGCCTGGTGAGCTGCTGATCCTGATGCAGGAGAGCTCGGATGTTTCCAAACCCCCAGCTGCTCTGCACAACCCTGGGTGTTGGGACAAGAGCTGTCACTAAGGAGATTAAAGCACAGGCAGTAAGCCTGGAGCAGGAGTGTTGCCTCCTTCCCCTTGCCCTCGGGAACGCTGTTTATTCCCTTTGCAGAGAGATCTCAGCTGAGCTCGAAGCAAAGCAGAATTTTCCCACTGCAGGTGGAGCAAGGGGTCCAGGCAGAGCTCCTGGATCTCCTGCACCACCACCAAGTGACCTGCGTGCCCCTGTCCTGCTCTTTTGCCTCCATGTAGACCTGAGAGCTACAGAAAATACCCAGAGCACTGTTCCCATAGTCGGCATGCTCATGGTTGCCTGGGTTGGATGCCATCCATCCATCCAGAGCTGCCCTACTGGAAGTGGTGAGTCTGGGGATCCTGCGGCTGTGGGGAGGTGGCTCAGCCTCTTCAACAGGTTTGGGCACACTGGGGGAATGTGACAAAAATTAAACCAACTATATCAGCGAGGGACAGGCAATAGTGAAGGGCTTTTGATCACATGCAGGGGCGAAACGAGGGGAGATGCAGCTGTGGGTGCTGCACAGCCCCATCCAAAACAGCTCTGGTGTGGAAGTGTGATCCCAAAGCCTGGCTTCCCTTGGACTGGCGAAAGTTAAGTGTCTGCTTTCTGGAGCCCTTTCAGAGCCTGCCAGCTCAGCTGCCATGTGTCCTCCAAATGCAGGGCAGGATGCTCAGCTTGCTCCTGGCTGCCTGCATAGGGACATGGGCTGCAACCCCCTGCCTGCTGCCACGGCCAAAGCAGGCTGGGGGCTCCCGGCTCCTTCGCTCCCTGAGGCTGGTGGGTGTGGGGACATGGAGGGCTCTGGGACACGAGCGATGCTGGTGGCTCACCGCTGCCTGGCAGGGATTGCTCCCGAAGGCAGCTCCACGCTGGGAAGCTGGCAGCAGGACTTGCTGCATTGGGGCGGCTTTGTGCTTCTTTTCTGGTGGTTTTCCTAAAAACGGTGCCTTTTGCAATCCTCCCAGTCTTTCACGAAACTTTTCCTGGCAGAACCTCTCCAAAACTTCTGGGAATTCAGCTTTTGAAAGGCGTTGGGGTTAAAGACATTTGCGCTTCTGTACAATGCTGACAGGTTTCCTGGTGTGGAGATTTCTTGCCAGAACTCTGCTCTATGATGGTGGGTTGAACTCAGGGAGCTGAAGCTGCTCCAGGAAACACAGGGAAGATTTTCAGCCTGGGAGAAAGCATAGAGGTGACAAAGGGAGGAGCCTTGGAAACGGCTGAGGATGGAGACCTCATCCCACCATCCTGGGGAAAGTGCTCCAGTTGTTGAACCCAAACTGTGGTTTGGGGAACTGCGATCTGGGATGTCACTCTGAGAACAGTTCCCCCCATCCCCCCTAAAGGATTCCCCAACGGGCTGATCTCCACCCTGCTGCTCACACAGGTGAGACCAGCTCTGTGTGCTCACCACTGACCTCCAGCTCTGTCCCCATGGATGTGAGTGTGGCAGGCTCCGCTGGGCTTGCTGGTGCAGGCAGGAGAGTGGACAAAGGCTGGGGACACCATGAGATGGGCATTTGTCCGTCAGTTTCTTATGGGATCCCTCAAAGCTTTGCCCTTGCTGATGCCTGCGCTGTGTTTCAGGGAAAAATACTTGATGAATTTAGAGGTCTTTTCCAACCTAAAGGATTCTCTGATTACATACAGATGTCAGGAATAAAGACTGAAATGAATAAGGCATGAAGCCCTGAAACACGACTTTGTGTCTGCAAATAATAAGGAATGAGTTACAGCCTTGGAAGAGCAGGAACGTTCCCCCGTGTGCGGGGTCCAGCCGGCCCCTGGCGTTGATGAGGTGCCCTCCTTGCACTGTCCCCTGCATGAAAGCTCTGCTTGCAATGGATTGCCTACAGATGGGTTTCTCAACCTTTCCTAACCCAGCGATGGCCAAACCTTTCTGGTGAACGTCCAAGGATCATTTTGTTCAGAGCCACCACATGGTTTTATTTATGTCCCTTGCGAATTAGGCAAACGTCTCACTGTTTGTCTCTTTTATTTCATCCCCTCGTGCTTGCTTCTGCACACAGGAATGCGTGCCTGTGTGCTTAGGAACTATTTTGCAGACCACTTCCGACTGTCCTTGGGACACGGAGCAGGTCCTGGACCGATGTGACAGTGGGGAGCGATGTGTCCCTGTCCTTACTTCACATCACAGCTCAGTTCCCAGGCAGGGAGGAAAGCGCCAGGCACTGCCCAAGCCACTGCACCATCTTCTGCCATGCTGGCATCCCCAGCCCAGTGATGGGGAAAACCCTTGAGGACCTTCGACATTCCTGTCCTCACCAGGAGATTGTTCATTAACGTGGCTGAACAGCAGCCTGAGCCCACCGTGTCCTCCGTGCTTTTTCCTGGGGGCTTCAGTCACTCCACTTCCTGCCTGGACATCCACAGATTTCCCTGCGTCTGGAGGGGGCACCCAGAGTGTGTCCTTGGCTCTGAAGATGTCCCCACTGGCTATTATTTCGGCCAAGAAAGCACTCAAAGGTGGCTGCATCTCCTTTGGAAAACCAATCAACTCGGAATCTCTGCCAGGACTTTCCCTCCCTCCCCAGACCCTCGCGGAGCCTCGGCAGGAGCCTTCCCCAAATGCATCCCCTGCTCAGGGTGGTGCTGCCAGCTCCCAAAGCCACACTTAACTTGACACATGTGTGCAGGCCTGGGAAATGTGGTGGCTCTGATTCTTATTTGGGATGCCTTCCCCAGCTCCAACCTGATGGGAGCCTCCCCTCCAAAGCACCACCTCTCTGCCAGACATGCTTGGCTCACCAGTCTCCATCTTCCCATGGCTTGGGGTTCCAGTGAGGTGGCTGCTGCCAGTCCAGCCCTGATGGGTGTCCTCCAGGCTGCGGGAAGCATCAAGAGGGACTGTGCCTGTCAGGGGAGATGGGATGGTTTGTCCTCCTGCATCCCTTGGGTTCACCTCCAGCAGCTGCCACTGGGGACTCCAGGTGCCATTTCAGGACCCCCAGCTACCACTTGGGACCCCCAGGCCTGGTTATGGCTGTGCCACTGGACACCAGCCCTAGCACGAGGATGAGGATGATGAGGAGACAACAGTGCCTCACCTCTGCAGCTCTCTCTTGCAGAGAGGTTAAGCTCTGTTTAAGCACGATCCCAGAACCTAATTTGGGGGATGCCCAAAGGGAGGCTGTTTGGAGAGGGGGAGCTCCGTGCAGCCCTGCTAGGGCTATTGGCCAGGCACACAGCCACTCTCCAGGCTCTGGGACAGAGGAACCAACGTTCCGGTGTCTTGGGGTTCATGGGGTTCACTACAGCTCCTCTTGGGATTTGGGGCCGAGGTGCGTGCAGGGTGCTGTGCTCCACCACGGGTTGCACTCCTTGGGCTGCACCCTGGGTCCCAGCACGGCCGATTTTGGGGTGTGGACAGACTGGCAGCGAACATGGCCGCGGGTCCGGCTCTGGCTGCTCCTCGCTGACAAAACCCCCAGTTTGCAACACAGTTTTTGGCGTTTGGTCCTCGCCATCCGCTTTCTATTCTAGCGCTCGCCATGTGGGAAGGCTTTGGGGACGAGGGGGGTGGGAGCCTGTTTCAATTGTTTGGGGAATGGAAGAGACTCGTTCTGTGGCTGGAGGAGCCCAGCGGAGCTCACTGTGTGCAGGGAGCTTTCCCACTGCTGATGCTCCCCTTGGAACAGCAGAACCTGGAGGGTCTCTGAATCGGTGGCATTTTTGTGGCTGGCCCTTGGGATGAAGCCTTACCTGGGACATGGGATGTGCATCACCTGCCTGGGAAAATACTGGGGGAGAAATATGCAGGTTTTGGCGTCTCGCTTATTTTTGGGCATGGTGGAGTGGTCCGGAGGGGTCAAAGGGTCTCTCATCCAATACAAGCTAAAAACCAATGCATTTTGGGGCAGGAGGGTTCCCACCCAGGTGTCTCCAGGCAGGAGTGAATCTCCCACCTACTCCCACGTGAGCCCAGGAAAGTGAATCACCAAAAACGAAAGGAAGCAAAGAAAGCAAGCAAAAAAATAATGATTAAAAAATCCCTCCCTAAAGCCGCCTTCCAGAGGGTTGGGCAAAAGATAAAAGCTCTCGGAGGAGCCGGGACTCCTCCTCTCCCACCGCCGACCTCTCATTTAAATGTCTGTGTGCAGGCTGCAGCCGGCACTGCCTCGGCGGCCGCCCCGCGAGACCCCCGCCAGCCCCCGGCGGCGATGCCCAC
>WEIT01014704.1:40445-53345 GCA_013389985.1 Dryoscopus gambensis
ACGGCGCGGGCACGGCCCGGCCCCGCAGGTGAGAGCCCGTCCCTCCCGCAGCGGAACGAGTACATCTTCACGCTGATGGGGGAGGAGAGCCCCAGCGTGCTGGTGGGGCTGCGCTACGCCCCCGACAAGCTGCACTTCCTCTTCTGGAGCCAGGAGCGCGCCGGCGGCTGGCAGACCCGCGTCACCTTCCCCAACGTGTCCCTCTCCGACAACCAGTGGCACACGCTCGTCCTGGCTGTCTCCGGCCAGTCCTTCTCCTTGACGGTGGACTGCAGCATCCCCAAGGATGTGTAGGTTGGGGGCGGCGGTGGGGGGCTCAGCAGGGTGGGCTGGGTGATGTTCCTCCGCCAGCATCCAGTAGATGCCGTGAAATTGTCCCGTACCTCTTCTCTGCCCATCCCCAGGGTGGTGGAGACACCATTTCCAGCCTCGCTGTCGGTGAGGAGAGCCAGCTTCTACCTGGGCAACAGGCGGAGAAGGAAAGGCGTGTTCACGGTAGGTGTTCCGTGGCCTGGGGTGTCTGGGGGTACCCAGGCGTGCCCAGGGGTGCTCGTGGTGTTCTCTCAGTCCCCTACGCTGGCAGGGCTTGGGCCGTGGCGCAAGAAGCAGAGGTGGCTGTGGGTCCATCCCATGTGGAGGCAGTGAAGGGCTGCTGCAGCTGCAAGCCCCGTGCCAATGCTCCCCTCACATCAGCTGTTCGATTGCCCCAGCTGGGCATCTGGGATCTGATACATGTGCAGGAATCCCATGGACACTTCTGCATCCCAGGAGGGAGGGCAGCAAGCAGAAGTCAGGCAGGAAATCCAAGGCATGAATTACCTGCAGTTCCCGTTCTGTGATCTGGCTGGACTTGGTCTCCATCCCTCTGCTCCCACTTTCCCAGGGCTTGCTGAGACAGCTTGTCCTGCTGCCAGGAGCCGATGCCACCCCTCGGATATGCCACGCCGTGAACTTCAAAGTAGCAACGCTGTCTGTCCCCAGTGTCCTCCAGGATGTCCCTGCGAAGCCAGTGAGCAACGAGGTGCTCAAATACCCCTATGGTCAGTGTCCCTATGATCAGTGTCCCTAGGGTCAGTGTCCCTACGGTCAGTGTCCCTAGGGTCAGCGCCCCTACGGTCAGTGCCCCTACGGTCAGTGCCCCCCTGCCACAGGCTCTGTTGAGGAGCCCTGTGAGGAAGGGTCTTTGCCTGGGGCTGGGAACAAAGCAGGAGCAGAGAGGGTGTTCCCAGCGTCCTCTGTTTCTCAATGTGTGTGTTGGGATCCCTGTCCAAAAGCTCCCCGAAAAGGTGGGGTGGCCCTACTTGGGTCATTTGGCAGAGCTGGGCTCATGTCAGTGGCCCCACACAGGATTTTCCCAGTCTGTGGCTTCCCAGATTTGTGCTGGGATTCCATTGCTCCCACTGCCTGACGCTCATCATCAGGATGAGACCAGGACATTCACCCCTCCAGCCTCTCTGCTCCTCCACTGTGAGCTCTGAGAGGCTCCTGCCTCTCCTCTCCGTGCCCAGAGACTGACATGAAGGTGACCCTGGGGGCCCGGCCGCGCTGCACCAAGCGGGAGAAGGCGCAGTTCTGGTTCAACGCCTCCCGACGAGGGCTGTACCTCTGCAACGGCAGCACCTGGCTCTCCATGCTGGAAGGTACTTGTGGGGAGGGAAGGAGACCCTTGCAGCAGAGCAGGAGCTGAGATTTGCCCTTGAGACCACTTTGGGATGGGAATCAGCCACAGAGTGAGGGGCTGGGGTGTCCTCCTGTCTGTCCCCTGCTTGGCCAGGCTTTGCTTTGCTCTCGGTGCCCACGACACTTCCAGAGCACCTCTGGATTCAAGTGCCTCTGTGGTCCCTCCACCTTCTCCAGGTTATCTGTCCCTCCTGGGGATTTTCTGGGCAGGATGAGGTCCTGACCTGTCCGAGCAGGACAGCTCACCCCATGGAGAGCCAGGACAGCTCACCCCATGGAGACCCATGCTCAGGGTGTTGGGGTGCTCCCTTCCATGGGTTTCCAAAGGTACTGGTGCTCCTGGTGCCGAAGCATTTGTGGGATGGATAAGGGGAAACAAAGAGACCCATCAGCTGCCAGAAATACTGGGGGGGATTGGGAGGGTGGCAGACACAGGTCTCAGTGTCATGCGGGCTCTGGTGGGACACTTTGTAGGAAAACAGTGGGAGTACCAAGGTGGAAAAGGCAACCAGAGCCTGGCTTGGGTGAGTGTTACTCAATAATGACATGAAGTTCATCCACTGGCACTCTCCCACTCACTCCAGGCTGTCTGCTTGGGATCCCAGGAGAGTACATGGAGGATTGGATATGGGCCTAACTGAACTGGCCTTCCCTTCCCTCCTCTCCCAGCAATTTTCCTTCTGCTGATACCCACAGGGTGGGTTTGGATGAGCCACATGTTCCCCACAGGAGCTAGCAGTGACTGGGGCCCTTATCCTTCCCTACCTCTGGAGGTCATCAGGAATGGCACCGTGTCCTTGTTTCCCCAAGGAGAACTCATGCTGGGATCTTACTGACTGTGCCCCTTGGTGCCACCAGCACTGGCCCTTCTCCTGCCATTTGTCCCTCCCAGTGCCCATCCATCTGCCATCGGGGCCACTCTGGATGTTTCTGCTCCAGTTTCTGGCATTAGATCTGTCTTAGTCTTCTCTAACCTCTCCCCCTGTCATCTCCTTCTTGTTCTCTTGAGGATAAATATATCAAAGCAATCGAAGTCTGTGGCTTGAGGTTCTTTCCTTCTCCCAGAGGACACAGCTCTGCTCTCCACTGGAGAACAGGCAGGGCGGGATGGGGCTCGATGTGCTGCCCATCGAGGTGGAGTCAGCCTCTCACCACCCCTTGGTTCGGCCCTTCACCCCCAGTGACACCAGGACCTTCATTTGCCCCACAAAGCTCTGCACAGCAGCAAGTGCCACTGAGCCAGCCCTCGTGGGGCCCCTCTCCAGCTAAAATCACCTGGTTTTAACCTCGCCCCTCTTTTGTGTGGGCTCCCAGTCCAACACAGGCTGGACTACGTGGAGGAATACCAGAACCTGGTGACCAACTCGGAGACGATGGGCATTGAGGTCTTCACCATCCCCAAGGTGGGACTGTTTGCAGCCGTGGCCAACCGGATCACGCCCCCAGGATCGGCCATCTACAGGTGGGCCGACGGGAAGTTCGTGCACTACCAGAACATCCCCACCCACCAAGCTCAGTCCTGGAAGTATTTCACCATTGGGAAGAAGGTGAGTCTGCCAGGAAGGTGCCCCCATGTTTCAGGATATTAAATTGCAGTTGCCCAACCCGGGCTTCTCTGAAGCCCGGAGTCTGGGGCGTGGTTTAGGGGTGGATGTGTCTCTCTGCTGTCTCTGATGGGGTCGTGCTGGTATGATATGACATGGTCCGGGTCTCTCCAGGGGCTGCTGGCTCACCTGTGGACTGCCTGCTGTGTTTTATTATGTTGCTGAGACACAGCTACATCCAGCCAGGCCATTGCCAGCACCTGGCACAGTAGGTAACTGCATCTCAGAGATCTACCTGTGGTCTTAAAGAGCCATCAGAGCCTGCAGTTCCCTCTCGAGACCCGCCGAGTCCAACCTGCTGCATTTTTAAACTCTCTTGCTTTTTAATTATTCCAGGACTTCGGAGCCACCTCTCCTCCCCTGGGCAATCTGCCAGGGACTCTAGCAGAGGATTTCCCTGGTTCCTCTCCCTGGGAAGCTACTTACTACTTTGGAGGAGCCCCAGGAAAGCCATCTGCTGAGAGCCAGCTCTGTGCAGGGCTCCCGGGGAAGCTGGGATAGTTCCCCTCTGTCGTGACCCATTCTGGCTTTGTCCCCAGGGTGACTGCAGGGCTCCCCCATTGCCAGCCACGTGCTCCGGGGTACAGAGGGACGGGCAAAACTGCTGCCTCCAGGCTTGGTGACGGCGGCAGCCCTGCTGGCTGGGCACAAACAGGCCGCGTCCCCTGTTGGTGGCAGTGGGAACTGATGCTGGGCACCGTCTGGAAGGGGACATGGTGGTGGGGACGGTCCCTGATGGTGGGGTTCTGCAGAAGGCCTCGAAGTGCAGCTGTGTTGCAGCGCTGGCTTTGGGCTGGGAATGTGCCTGACGTGCCCAGCGTTGCTCCCCGTCACTCCAGCTGCACCCTCGCAGGCAGGGGATGGGAACTCGGGGGGGGGTCTCAAGGGGGTTCCCATCAGCTTGGCACATCTCTTCATGGAGATGGTGGCCAAAGAGGTGCTACAGCAGCAGCACCGCCAGTACTGGTGGTTCCAGTAGCCCAGGGGTGATTCCAGTAGCCCCGGTTCCCCTCACAGGGGGCAGGTGGGATGCACCTCTGTGGGTGGCAGCACCTCGTTGCTGCGCTGGGATCTGCTGCTGCTCCGCCGGGGTGGGGGCTCCTGGTGGTCCCTCTCAGTGCAGACCAGGGGACTTGAGACTCCTGGGCTGTGGGGCTGGGTCCAGGTGTTTCTCTTCCCACTGAAGCCGTGTCTGGAGATGCCCCAAAGGGGCTCCCTGGACTGGTGCTTGCAGAGAGAGCAGAGCTGGGGATTCACTTTCTGTGGGGGGGGCAGGGGGAGCCAGCACAGTCCTGTCCTTGGAGGTGGCCACTCCTTGGCTGAACAAAGCCCCAGGCTGGTGCTGGCAGGCTCCTGTAGAGCCCTGGAGGCAGGAGACAGCCCCACTGCCTTTTTCCACTTTGTGGGCTGTGGCCCTGTGCCTCTTTGTGGCCCAAACTGGGGCATAATCTCTGCTGCTCCTTCTTGAGGGACACTGGAGCAGCGCAGAGCCAGCGTGACAGAGCTTGGCTGTGCTCCCTGCCTTGCACGTGGCCACCTCTGCTGCACCGTGCTTGTCTCTTACACTTGCACAGGAGTTTCTTGGTCTGGAAGATGTTTTGCCTCCAGGAATTGTTATCGTTATTGTCATTGCTACCATTATCATACTTTTTTTGTTCTGAACCACTTTTCCTTACAGGAGGGTTTGTCAGCCGAGCCTCCCTCCTTCCCCAGCGCATTTCATGTCCGTGCTCCCCATTCCTGGGCCGGGAGGGGCAGGAGTGGAGACAGCTCAGCTCCCCCTCCCCCTGTCTAAGAGGCTGCTGGCTGCCAGTTGTGCCCCTGTGCAAAGACCCCCACAGGCCACTGGGTCCCTGTCCCCACTTTGTGTTTCTTGGGGACTGCTCAGGGACCCCAGCCAGGGCCATCTTGTCCCACACCAGCCACCTCCATCCCTTGCCCTCCATCCCACCTCCCCCTGCATTTTCTTGCCCATGCTCCTCCTTTCAGAGGGGACAACCAAGCTGTCCTGGCTTTTCCTGTTCCAGATCTTCCTGGCGGTGGCGAATTTTGAGCAGAACGAGAGGGGTCAGGAGTTCTCTGTAATATACAAGTGGAGCCGCAGGAAAGCCAAGTTCATCACCTACCAGCGGATCAGCACGCACAGCGCCAGGGACTGGGAGGCCTTTGTCATCGAGGGAGAGGCTTTCCTCGCTGTGGTCAACCACAGAGAAGGTACCCAGCCCTCAGTATTCCCTCCGGGCCCCGGGGTGGTAGCTGGGACCCCGGCAGGTGCCCTGCTCAGAGCACGGTCCTTGTGCATGCTCTGGTGGGGCAGAGTGCAGGGCAAAGCCAGGCAGGTGTGCACACAGCTGCGAGCCTGGGCTTCCTCAGGATGCCCCAAGCCTTGCAGAGCAGAGAAAAGCCTTTGAGGAAGTGGCTGACACCGTCACCCTCTGGGTTTCTGACTGCAGGGGACGAGGGCAGGAGTGGGGATAATGTCTGTGCTGGATCTCTCTGCTTCTTTTCATTTTTATCCCCAATAATACATGACCTGATAGCACCCCAGGCTGAGCCTTTTGTGAAGCCAGGTCCTTGTGGGCACACAGGAAACTGAGTGAGAGCCTGCTGACATCCCTCCCTGGGTACCCTGCAGGCATGATCCAGCCTCCTTCCCCTCCCAGGCCATGAGCTGTTCTGGGTTGGGGAGTGCACCCCTTGGTGCAGAGGGTGAATGGGTTGATAGCACAGCCCTGGCTCTCCGGGGTGCTCCCAGCTGGGTGCAGGTGATGGGCCAGTGGGCTCCTTCCCTGCCATCCTCAGGGCTCAGGGGGCACCAGCTCCTCTGGCACGGGGCCCAGAGCTGGCAGCAGGCTGTTTGGGCACCTCTGAGCTGGGCTGGGTGCCCTCAGGGCCAGTTTGGATGGGAGCTGCCCTTGCGGCAGTGTGGTCCCTTCGGCAGCCACGCACAGCCTGCAGGGGTCAGGACCATCCTGGCCAAGCCACACGGGGGATGTTTCCCTCAGAGGGGGCTGCGGGGTCAGTCCCCAAGGAGCTGCCACTTACCCCTGTGGCCATTCCCACCCTTCCTGCAGCCTTTCTTTGCCCAGTGAGGATTTAAAGGCAGCTGGGTCCCACGCAGGCCTGAGGTCGAGATGCTCGAGCAGAGCCCAGGAGCTGGATGGAGCACACGCCTTAGGGCTGGGGGGAAGCCCTCGATGTCAGGGGCTTAGGGACTCAGCTGGGACTGGCCCCACTGCACAGGGCCACCCTGTGGGACAGCCAGCCGAGCTTGTCCACCCTGGGACGCTGGCACAGTGCCTCTGGAGTGCTGCTTGTGTGGGGATGGAGCACCTGCCTGTCCCTCCTCTGCCAGGGCCGCCACAAAGCTGCCGCCATGCACTCTGAACAAGCTGTTCCATGGGATGGAGGCTCTAGGTAGGGATGGAGGCTCTAGGAGTGGAGACACTAGGTAGGGCTGGAGGGGGTCTTTAGGTAGGGATGGAGGCTGTAGAATCTCTTTGGCTGCTTCTTGGGGAGAAACGGGTCACTTGCAAAACTTGTGACCTGCTGGTAAATATTCACGTAGCCGAGGCTGTTTCTGGGTCTTGTTTCTTACACAAAGCAGGAATTGCTTTCCCTCACAGTGCTCATCTGTCTCCCCCAGGGAACAACCACAACATAGACAGCGTGATATACAGGTGGAACCCCAGGACAGGGCTGTTTGAAACTAACCAGACCATTCCTACCTCTGGAGCCTACGACTGGGAATTTTTCACCATCGGACCATATTCCTTCCTGGCTGTAGCTAACACATTCAATGGCACATCCACCAAGATCTACTCGCACATCTACATCTGGCTCAGTGGCTCTTTCCAGCTCTTCCAGTCTATCCTGGTGAGGCTTGGCCACTGCACCTCAGTCCCCCTCTGTGTTTAGGCAGGGCAGCCACATCCAGCTTCTCATGGCCTCCTTCCCCACAGACATTCGGTGCTGCTGACTGGGAGGTTTTTCGTATTGGGGACAGAGTGTTTCTGGCTGTTGCCAACAGCCACAGCTATGACAGCGGGACGCCAGCACCCTCCAACTTCTATGCCATCAACTCCTCCATCTATGAGCTGAACATCACGGCCCAGATGTTTGTTAAATTCCAGGACCTTCTCACCTACAGGTACCTGTGCAAGGTCTCAGGGTGCTCCTTGGTCCACGTCCTTCCCCTGAGCAATCCCAGAATGGTTTGGGTGGGAAGTGACCTTAAAGCCCACCCCATTCCACCCCCTGCCATGGGCAGGGACACCTCCCACTATCCCAGGTTGCTCCAAGCCCTGTCCAACCTGGCCTTGGACACTTCCAGGGATCCAGGGGCAGCCACAGCTTCTCTGGGCACCCTGCGCCAGGGCCTCTCCTCTTTTAGTTTAAAACTATACTCGCTTGTCTCCTGGAGCGTTCCTGCAGGCTTCACACTCCCAGGGACTGAGACTGGTAGGGAGGGTGATGGGTGATGGCTCCTCAGCACCAAATCCCGGTGGGAGCTGGGAGCAGGCCCTAGATTTGGGAATGAGGGTGGATTTCTTTCAGGAGTGGCCTGGGAAGAGCAGGGCTTTCTGTGTGTCATCAGGATATCAGAGACTGTGGTGGGGTGGGCTCAGCCCCCTGGACACACAGCCCCTCCTTCAACTGGCCACACAGGGGTCACCTCACCTGCCCCTCTGCTTCTTTCATCCCCAGTGCCCTGGACTGGGAGTTCTTCTCGGTGGGAGACGACTCTTTTCTGGTGGTGGCAAACTCCTTCGATGGCTTCACCTTCTCCGTTAACAGCATCATCTACAGGTACTGCAGAGGGCAGGCTTGGGGGCTCGGGGGCTGTTCCCTGCATGGGCACAGCCTGGTGCACCTGCCCGGGGAGGATGGATAGGATTGATCCCTGTTTTCAGGCAGGGATGGGAAGCCCCAGTGAGGGACATCCCACCCTGAACACCCTGAACCACCCATCCCTCCCAGCAGGGAGCTGGGAGATGCCAGCCCCATGGCTCAGCTTCCCTGCCCTTCCCGGGCACCCAGCTCACACCCCAGGACCTAACTGCCTTCCCTGTGCAGGTGGCAAGGCTACGAAGGCTTCGTGTCAGCCCACCATCTCCCCACCGTGGGCTGCAGAGACTGGGAGGCGTTTCACACCGCTGAGGGCTCCTACCTGTTCTACTCCAGCGCCAAGGAGCCGCTTTCCAAGGTGCTCAAGCTGAAAACCACCTGAGGCGGCTGAGACATGCTCAGCTCATCACCAGGACCAGGGCAAGCTGGTGAAGATGGACCACAGAGCCCAGGAATGGCTGCAGCATCAGCTGGGCATTGGCTGGCTGTGCGCTCTGCAGGAAGGGAGGAGGAGGAGGAGGACGAGGAGGAGGGGGAGGAGGAGGGTGGAGCTCCAGGGCTCCCTGCAGCCTTGTCCAGGGGCTGGCAAAGGGGCTGCTTCTCCTGGGAAAACTCTGCCACCACGCTCCAGAGCCATGTCCTACCCAAGGTTCCTGGAGCCCAGGTGCATCCCCTGGCTCACCAGGACCATGATGCTTGGCAATTTCCAGTCCCCCGGAGGGTCCCAGAGCTGCCAGTGGCTGTGGCCAAGGCTTGCACAAAGCCAGGGAAGGAAAGGATGGAGCAGAGCATGAGCTGCTGGGGTGGGTGCATGGCAGAGGGGAGTAAACCTGGGAGAAATTGCGGAAAAAAGGTGGGCCTAAGCTTGGCTCAGTCTGCCTGGGGCTGTGATGTTCCTGAGGACCATCTGGTTTGACATCGCAGCCATTCCTCATGTCGTCTTTGGTGGCCGCGCCATCCCGAGCCACTGCCACGGGCGCCTGCCCGCCCTCCCACCCTGCCACAGCTGGTTTGGGTGTCCCTCAGCAAGTGTCGTGTGTGTTGTTCAGACCTGTTGGTGTGTTGGAGGAGCAGCGCTGGCCCTTGCTGGCCCATGCACCTTTGCCTGGGGTTGGAGACTCCTGGCAAAACCTGCTTTGCTTTTGGACCAATCCAGCTACCACGGGCATGGGAAAAACCCAGAACTGCTTCGGGTGAAGCTGTGGCCTCTTCTCTTTTCCTCGCCTTTGCTGGGGGATTCTTTTGCTTAACCAGAGCTCTAATAAACTGTGTGCACCCAGCCTTTCTCCCACGTGGGTAACCGAGCTGCTCTGCCGTGGCAGAGGCATCCCTTCACCCAACAAGTCACCCCCAAATGTCCACGGCCATCGGTGGCCCAGCGAGGACGAGGTGGCCCTGAGCATGGCGATGTGCCAGGGTGAGGGTGCCCCTCTGTTCTCCCCACCCAGGAGCCACTGCCTCACCTGAGTGCCCCAGAGCATCTCTCAGCCTTCCCCAGACCCAGGTTTCCTGCTGAGCTGGGGGAGCACTCAGGAGGCACCAGCCGCATCAGGAAGGGCTGGGGGGTCACAGCCTGAGCCTTCCCAGGGTATGGACCTGCAGGGTGAGCCTCTGCATCCCTCCCTCCTCTCCCTGTTCAGTGCAGCTGCAGCTGGCTCTGCCAGGAAGGACCATTTCTCCCTGGTGAGACAAGGCAGAATTTGATTTGCTTCCATCTCTGAGCTGTGAGCAGCAACTATAATTCAGCCCCGAGGAAGGGCAAGATAAGGCAAGACCAGATGTATTTGGGCAGCTGGTCCCTGCTCGAGGCAGGCTCAGCTGAGGGTGGAGGGGATGGCACCTAATGGGAGTCGTGCTAATACACTGAATTTAGGCTGGCCTGCTTTGGGAGAGATTGAATTAGGACAAGGTCCCCAAGCACCACGAGCACCACCACCCTCCCTGGACACTCAGCTCCCTGGACACAGCTCCCAGCACAGCACAAACCCTGGGGGCTTTTCCTAAGTGCAGGGCTTTATTGAGGAAACAAAGGTTCTGGAGTTCCTCCCGGGTTGCTGGAGGCAGGCAGAGGCTGCCAAGATACCACGGGGCCTTGGGGAGGATGTGCTGCCCTCGGCAAGGCTGGTCCCTCACTGGAGCCAGGATGGGGTGCCCCCTCTGCAGTGACCCTCTGCACCCCAGCGACCTCCTAGCCCCACAAGCCATCTCTCCCCCCATCTGTCCCTGCCAGGGACTTGTTCTCTCCAAACCACAAGCATGTGACTGGGGCTGCACTCCCTGCGAGCCCAGCTCTGGTAGGGAAAAGAGCCCAGCACTGGTGGCTGGGGATGTTCGTCCCCAGGAGCCAGGTCTCTATGGACAGGCCTGCATGGCATCCCTCCCCCATGCCGTTTGCTCACGCTCAGCCCGGTGGCGCTGGGGAGGGGAGACTGCTGGCACTTGTCTGAAGAAAGCACTGGAGAATCCCGCCAAGGAGCTCGGATGCCCACCGGGTGGCCACTGGCTCCCTGCAAAGAAGCTGGAACCCAGCACCCCAGCCCTACAGGGCGGTGCTGGTGGTCTCTGCGTGGGCGGGCTTGCTCGGCAGGGACTTGAGGTGATCCCCGCGCCTGCGGGCGCCCTCCTGGTTGTGCCGCACGTAGCAGATGACGTAGACCACGACCATGGCGAACCAGCCGAACATGGTGATGAACATGGCCACGTCCATGGTCCTCTGGCGCACGCTGCAGAAGTTGACGCCGGCATCCAGGACCTGGAGCAGCGGCTTGCCCACGTACTCCTCCCGCGGGGCCGTGTGGCAGGTGATGTCCTGGACGGAGTCGGGGTCCAGCCGCGCCTCCCACAGCACCTCCTGCAGGGCACACTCGCAATGCCAAGGGTTGTTGGCCAGCCGGAGCTTGGCATGGAGTGCCAGCAAGGCCTCCTTGGGAATGCTGCGGATGCGGTTGCTGGAGAGGTCAAGGGTCCGCAGCCCAGCTGCCACCCCTTTGAAAGCTGCCCCTTCGATCTTCTCAATGGCATTCCTGGAGAGGTCGATTTCCTCCAGGTGGGAGAGGTGCCTGAAGGCATTGCTGGGGATCTTGGTTATGCTGTTGGCATCCAGCTTGAGGAACACCACGTCTCTGGGGATGTCCTTGGGGATCTCCTCCAGGTGCCGGGAGCTGCAGAGGACAGCCTTTGCCCCTGCCCGCTCCGTGCACTGGCAGCTGGGGGGGCAGGAGCTGCCCCGGGGGATGCAGAACAGGAGGCAGAAGAAAGCCTGGGCCACACCGGTGGCTGGCATGGTGGTGGTGAGGGTCATCTTGCCGCCAGCCAGCTCAGCCTGGCCGCTGGCAGCTGCCCGGGCAGCAGAGCTCCTGGGCAGCAGGACGGCCCCTCGGCGCTCCTGCAAGGCCTCTCCCATCACTGAAGGGAAGCTGTGGGTGGAGGGGATATGACACGGCATTATTTCCTGAACACGGGCTGTGGCTCATGTATGATGTGCCCTGGCAAAGGGGTGAGAGGCTGGGCCCAGGAGACTGGAAAATAAGGGTGGAGCAATAGTGCTATCTTTTCCAGGACAGCTTAATTTGGTTTAATTAGACACAGAGCTCCAGAGATTGAAACCCCAGCTCCCCTACCCCTGTCTCTGCAGAGACCACCCAGGTGGACAAAGGGAGCTGCAAGATGGAGGTGTGGAGCTGGGCCTGGCCTTGGGGCCTCTGTCCCACCCTGCTACTTATTTCCTCGGGGGATGCGGTAGTTTGCTGCTGGGGAACAGCAGCAGTAAATTCGTACCTCACCAGCTCCGAGTGTTTAAAAAAAAATGATGAGTCAGACTCTAAGGATCATCAGACTGACTTAATCACCACCAGGATTTTAAATAACAAGGTGTGGAGCTCTTTTGCTTTCCTTTCCCTTCCCTCCTGCTCTGTGAGTTGGTACAAGCCATGTTTCCAAGGGTTTCACCAAAGAAGTGTTTGGAGGTGAGTTTGTTTCTTAAAGTAAACAAAGAGTATGGTTTGATAGCCTGACTCTGGGGGCAGGAGGTGAACAGAGGGAGCCACTGCCCAGCACAGTAAAAGTGGTGATGTAGGAACCCCAAAGGACACCCCGGTGCTGCCAGGGGGGAGGCAAGAGGTGAAGCAGGTGGGACACCTTTCCTCTTCCTTTGGTGCTGCTCACGCCCCTCCTGCCAGCCTGGGAGAAGAGATCCCCATGGACGGGAGATGTGGGAGGCCAAGGGAACTTTTCTCGTGGGAATTAAATGGCCCGTGTGATGCCATTATGGGCACCAGGTTGTCCCTCTGGTACCAGCATCCTTCTGCTAATGGCATTCCCCTGGTAACAGCAGCACCCCTCAGGTGTGACCATCCTCAGGGTACCACAGGGGGATGCTCCCAGCCCAGCGATGCTCACACCTGACGGATGCTGTCTGTAGCTTTGCCCACAGCCCTGCCCAGAGTTGTGGATTCTGCTCGGGGAGATGAAGTTGAGCTTTCCTGCAATCCCTCTGGCCCTGCAAACTGTACCGGGCTCTGACAGCTCTGGCAGCTCCGTCTCTCCGGGGGAACAAGGAGATTATGCGATGCCGATTCCCACCGCGTGGAAGGGCTCCAAGGGGCTCTCAAGAGTCGCAGCCTCCCCGGACCCCAGGGGTGTGCGGAGGTGATGCCCCGACCCGCCCTCCTGCCCTGCCCGGGGGCCTGGGGCTGGGACCCGTCCGTGCAGCACCACCGACCCTCACGGCCCGCAGCTGCCCCGGGGCCCGGGGGTCCCTTACCGGCTC
>WEIT01014704.1:54086-75816 GCA_013389985.1 Dryoscopus gambensis
CGGGTGCGGTGCTGTGCGGGTGCGGTGCTGTGCTGTGCGGGAGCGGGGGCAGTGCGGGGACCCGGGGGCGGGTGGAGCGGGGGATCACGGTGATGGGACAGCCAGGCAGCACCCCCAGGGGGCTGCGGGAGAGTGGCCGCGTGGAGCCCAAATGTGCAAAAATTAAGTGCTGCTAATGAGATTTCAGCAATTTTTTTGGAGGCTGCCGTCCAGGTCCAGAATCTTCATCAGCTGCTGTAAGGCACGATCTTCCCTCCCTGGCCATGCCCCGACCCACACCTCCCTGCACCCATGCGGGCTCCCAGCAGATGGTCTCCTGTCTCTCTCGGTGACAAGAGGGCAGGAGCAGACACTGAACAGTCCAGGAGCAATGAAAGAAGGCACTGCGCCATCACTTTGGAGCACAGCTCCCATACCAGCTCTAAACAGGTTGTCTCCAGCACCCTGGTCTGCTGCAAGGTGCTCCTGCCCATGGCAGGGGGCTGGGAATGAAATGATCAATAAAGCCCCTTCCAACCCAAACCTGTCTGTGATTCAGCCATCCCTGGGGGTCAGTCTACAGGCAGAGTGAGTTTGTACAACAAGGCTGGGGTGGGAATTGGGCTCATCCTGGAAGTGTGCTCTAAGCATGGCCTCCTGGAACGGCCCCTGGTTAAGCAGCTGTGAGACGCCACCAGCCTGCGGTTGTTTAATACATGGTTTATTGAGCTGGGTTGAATACATTGCCAGGCTGAGCCCCCTCCCCTTGCCAAACCCCAGTGCGTCACTGGTGAAACTGCAGTGGTGCTGTGGTGGCCACCAGTGTGGGATGAGCAGCCTTGGCTGGCCAGTGGCTGATCCACTGGGAGAAGGTGGGGGAACTGAAATCCCTTCCTGAGCAGTCCCAGGCATAACATGCCACCACTGGGGCTCTTGTGGATGATTGAAAAATGTAGCCACTGTGCCTTGTTCTCCCCATGGCAGGCAACAGAAAATGTGAGTGAAAGACCCCTTAAAAGCAGGGATGTCTGGGATTGACACACTGATGTCCCCACTCCTGTCCCTGCCTGCCCAAGGAACCACAGAGCATGGAGCACCTGTGTCCCAGCAGGCTGCCCCTTTCCATCCACGTGCACGAGGGGATGGGGACAGGCAGGTGACGTTTAGCTGGGGCCTAGGCTCAGAGAGAGGAAGGAAGTTTAGCTTCAAGCCAGTGCTCAGCATACACACGCAGGATCACGCATCAGTTTGGGGCATGGCAGGTGGGCCTGTGCAGAGCTATGGAACCATAGGTATATAAAGCCAAGAGCTGCTCACACCTTCTGAAGTGCTGGGTCACAGCTCAGGACCATGTTGTTGGGTTTGAGGCAACCAGAGACATGGGTACAGAGGCCACAGGAGTGACTCCAGGCCTTCTCCTGAGCAGTCCTTAGGGATCTGTGGCAGTGGGGCTGCCAGGGCTCAGAGCAGGAGCAGGGATCAGTGATGGATATTCTGGTGGAGGGACAGCTGGGATGGGTGAGCCCTCAGTGCCCATCCCGAAGCCAAGAGCAGGTGGGAGTGGACAGAGGGACCATCTCACAGCAAAAGCCCTGTGGCCCTGTGTGGCCTAAGCTCTGAGCCAGTGCTGTGGGCTGATGTGGAAGCACCAAGACACAAGCTGGGGCTGAGCTTGGTGGCTCAGGTGACTGGGATGCCCTCCCCAAGCAGCCCCTGCCCCCAGGGAGGGGGCACTTTTCCTCCCAGAGACCTGCAATATACATTCACAGAGGCACTCAGAGTACCTCAACTCCAGCAGCTGCCACGTTCTCACAGGTGAGCTGGGGCGGAGCTGCAGGTCCCAGCCAGAGCCTGGTCTGGGGCAGCAGGAGCCCTGGCCTGTGCATGAGGCCTCAGTAGTAGGCACCGAGGAGGGTTGAGACCTTGTGCAGGAGCTCCTTGTGGTTGGTGTGCAGGGGGATCCTCTTGTCCAGCACCTGCCAGCGGATGCACAGCTCCGGGTCACAGCCCTGGAGGAACTGGAAGGGGGCAGATGTCAGGCAGGGGGCTGTGCCAGCCACGCTCAGCAGCACCTCTAATCCCCAACCTCCTGCCCTTTCTTTTCGCAGCACACACTGAGGGGCCACCCCACACCCATCCCCATGCTCTTCCCCCACCGCACGCAGCCGGAGAATCCCAGTCCTGTGGAGATCCGGGTCTGGGGATCTGGCTCCTGTGCCCCAGGCCTGCTGTGGGCCGGGTCAGGGAGCCCGCAGGGGTGACAGCCCCGTACCGAATTCAGCCGCTTCATCTCCACGTCGTTCTGGGTGTCGAAGTGCACGCTGATGGCGACCGTCTCCACCCAGGCGTTGTCTGTGTTGCGTGGGTCGTCGAGGTACCCCTTGTGTACCTGTGCATGGAGATGCCACATGAGCAGAGCCCTCATCTCCTCTCTGCGGGCACCCTGGGGGCCCTGGGGGTGGGTGGGGCATTGCCGTGCAGCTCTTCTGCCCCGCTGCAGACCAGAGCCCCGTTCCCACTGCAGCTGGAGGCACGGGGAGTCACTGCAGCGGGCACACACACTGGTGTGGGTGCCCTCCCCCAGGGCCTCTGGGCTGCTCCCTGACCCCACACGTGCATTATGGCACGACTTCACCTCCCCCAGCCCTTCCCCTCTGATGGGAGCATTGGCCAAGAGGTGCTGCACCTGCTCCCGTACCCTGGGCCCCCCGCGTGGCCCTGTGACACCGCGATGTCCACGTGTCCCCGTGCCGTGGTGATGTCCCCATGTGCCTGCATGTCCCTACGCTGGGGTGATGCCCCTGCACCACTGAACCCTCCTGACACCCGTGTGCCCCCCACCTCAGTGCCTTGTTTCAGCAGGTTCTGGAACTGGGGCCAGAACTCCCGGCGCAGGATCCACTTGAGCTTCAGTGGCAGCGTCTCGCCCGGCTCCAGTGACCCCTGTGCCAAAGCAGATGTCAGCTGTGGGGCCTGCTACCACTGCAGAAGATACCACGAGGTCTGCTGGTGCCTCCCATCCTCCCTCTCCTGCCCAAAGCCCTCAGCTCTGCCAAGCGGATGTCTGAGTTTGCCCGATCCAGTGTCTGCCAAAGGATGCTTTGCCAATGGCTGAATGGGCTCGCAGGGAGGATGCAAGGATTGAAGCTGTGGAAGGGGAGGAGGGAGAGGCAGGAGACAGCAGGTTGGGGTGGGGGAGTGTGTGTAGGGAGACCACTGCTCCCCCAGCACCCCTGGCATGCAGAGGCTCTGCAGGAGGGGCAGAGGTACCTGCTCACCACGGCTGTGACACACACCTGTGATTCCCCGTTTTATATGGGACTTCCCTCCCTCCCTCCCTCCCTCCCATCTCCCCAGCTCCCTCTGCACCAGCTCTGGTTTCCACCAGCTCTTACCCCAGGCAGAGCCCAGACATCTGACAGCGGGTATTGGGCCACCAGGACTTCCAGCATCTTCTTCAGGCTCTTCCTTATAATGGACCCATCCAAATTCCTCCTCCAGCTGTGAGAGAGGCCTTTGTCATGCTGCAGCTGGACGTGGCTCCCCTCTGCCCAGCAGTGGTTGCGCTGGCCGTGCGGGGTTTGGCCAGGTCTCTGAGGTGACCCCCTGGCCCCTTTTCCACCCCACGTCCTCAGCCCCGTGCTGGAGCAGGACACACTCACCGGGTCACAACAGGGTGCAGGGCATGGTTGGGCCCAAAGCAGTGCAGCCTCCCACGGCCTCGCAGCCCCGTCCTGCCCATGGGGTTCCTGCCAGGGTGAGAGTGAGGGGGCTGGGGCAGCACCAGACTCCCTCTGTGCACCCCTATAACGCTTCCCTACCACTGCACCCCACGCCTTTCAGGGTGTTTTTTGGGGGGTCAGCCCGAAGGACAATGCATGCAATTGTCCCTGCCCCACCATGAGTCGTGGGGAAGTGGGAATGGGATGGATGTGCCCAGGCACCCCTGGCCTCTCTGTGTCCCCGTGCTTTGCCTCCCCCCAGCTCCCAGCGGGCCCGTGGTGGTGGCACTCACAGCGGCAGCCCGTCCTGCACGGCGTAGAGCCCGTGGAAGCTCTGCCGGTCGATCAGCCCATCCATGGTGTTGTAGTTGATCTTCAGGAGAGACTCCAAGGAGCTGGAGGGTGGGAGGCAGCCCGGCAGGGAGGGCTGGCTGTGCCACCCAGGGAAGGGGTGGAGGAGTGGGGAGCCATGGCAGGAGACTCACAGGCTGAAGGGGTCCTGCACGGCCATGTCCTTGTGGTCAGCCGAGTAGGCAGGGGGGTCGTAGAGCGGGAAATCCACCTGCGCAACACGTGGCTGTGTCAGCCCCCAGCTCGTGCCCCTGCTCTCACAGCAGACAGGGACTGGCACCCCTGGCACCCCTTATGCCCCAGTCTCTTCCTCTGCCCAGCTTGTGGCATCACTCCCCAAGTGATGCTCCAGGCTCTGCTGGCGGCTGAGTTCAGGGTCTTGGCTGGAGGCTTCACACCCTCATGGAGATAACGCCAGATCCTGTCCTGGACCCTGACCCTGAGCCAGCTGTGCTTCAGGAAATGCAGAGGTGGGTGGTTGTACCCTCTGTGTCCAACCAAGCATCCCCTGGCATTCCTAGCACTGCAGATCCCAGCAGGAATGAGGCCCTTTTCTTTGGGGGAGCCTCAAGCCAGTGGTCCCAGGGCTGGGAAGAACAAGAGCTCTCAAACGGGACGATGGGTTCCCCTTCCCACCACTCTCAGGATATGCCTCAAGCCTCCTCCTCCCAGCCCCACTGCCCAGCATCACAGCTCCTACCTCCCAGGGCACCTTCTCATCTGGCACAGGGAAGCGGAGAGTGTGAGACCCTGGGTACTGGAGGTTTCGGGCCAGCACATGGTACGGGGGCCGGCTCTCCTCGGGTTTGCCCTCCAGGTCAATCTCCTTGGTGTCCAAGGCTTTGGAGGAGCCTGTGAGGTAGACACAGACAGCAGGGTCCCACAAAGCAGGACACCAAGTCCAGCACTGTGGACCGGGGCTGTGCTGAGGGGGCTGGCTGGGTCTCTCCATGGGGATGCTGATATCCCCTGGGGACGTGGACCCTGGCTTCTCTTCGGGCAGGTCCTGGAAGAAACCCCAGGGAGGGAGGGAATGGACTCAGGAGGGGCTGGATGACCTCACAGAGACACCAAACCTCCCAGGACCAAAGGAACCTCTGCCTCACTGCTTGACAGAGGGGTGTGAGGGACTGCTCAGCCCCGGTCCGGGGCCTTGGGCTTCCCCGGTGCTGCTGGGAGGAGTTGGGCCCCGCTTACCCACGGGTGGCACATCCTCGCCTGAGCTGAAGCCATTGCCCCTCAGCGCCTGCATCATCCACCTCAGGGCCTGGGCGCTCTGATGCACCTGCAGGGCGCAGGAAAGGGTCAGCCCCGGCCCCGCTGCCCCCTGAGTCCCACGGGATCCAGCCCTGGCAGCAGGCAGGCACCGCTGCCCTCGGCACTGACTGCCGCGCCCTGCTGTGTCCTGCCGCGATCCCGGCTGTGTCCTGGTGTCTGCCTTGGAAAACCTTCTCTGGGGAAATGTTTTTACAAAGCAGGTGGAAAGGGAAATGGAAACAGGATATGCCAGGGCTGGGCTGGCTCCCTGGGCACCCCACTGCTCGTGCAGCTCCAAAGGGAGGGGACAGAGAGTCTCTGTCTCCAGGAGGTCTGGAGGGTCCTCTCGGGCCAAGGAGAAGAGCTGGGTCAGCTCTAACTGTTTGGGTGAGGAGTGGAGGCAGTGGCCCATCCCACCACTTCCCACCTGCATCCTGTTTACTTTGGAGTCAAACAGAACTATTCCTACAAACCTTTTCCCCTCAGATGCTAATGGCAATGGAACTCAAACTGTCTCAGCGGGTATTGATTCAGAGAGATTTTGTGCTCTGGTTCAATTGACTCGGCCCTTGGAAAAATTTCACCTTTCTTGGGTAGTTGCCCTGGTTTTACCTCACCTGGTCCTCCAGAGAGCCCAGTCTTTGTTCCACTACCCCTGTCCTCTTCACCCGGTCCAAGTCCAGCAGCTCTGCCAGTACATCAACCCTGGAGGGACAGTGCTGGTTGGAACACCCTTGACAGCCACTGATCCCAACTCTTCCCTGCCCAGGACATCGAAGGGCAGAAAGAACTTCCTTTCTCGGGAGCAAGAGTACCTCTGTGCAATGTCCCGGATCATCTGCTCTGTGTTCTGCTTCTCCTGGCACTGCTGGTGCTGCAGGTAGTTCTCCTTCAGGTACATCTCCCATGAGAGGAGGGCGGCTTCTTCGTTCTTCTCCAGCTTCTCCTCTGCCAAAGGAATAGGCCGGCGGTGCTGTCACATCTCTGGGCATCCCAAACCCCAGGACCACAGCTCGTGTGCCCAGCCTTGTGCCTTGGCACGTGGTACCATGCCCTGAGGAGGGGGAAAAGGGCAGGAGGGGGACGCTGGTCCTCACTGAGCTTGTGGTGCGTGGCCGGCCGGCGGAGCAAGCCACGCCGGACCAGGAGCTGCAGGTGGTTGAGCAGGATGAGGGGTGGGGGCGCGGGTGGGCGGCCGTGGTACTCCTCGATCAGGTCGTGCCGCTGGAACTTCCAGATCTGGTCCGTGTGCTCCTGGACCTGCTGGAAGGTGTAGCTGGGGCAGAGCCCAGGTGTCAGCCGTGCCGTGGGGATGAGGGGGCACACTGTGTCTGAATGGTGTCCCAGTTCCACCCACCTCCCTGATCAGCCCTGACATGCCACTACTTCCACCACATCTACAACCCCCTGGTGGGATCCCACTACTTCCACCACATCTAGAGCCCCCCAGACTGCCCAGAGAAGCTCAATGAGGAGGTTGAGGAGGAGGATGTTGGTGAAGAGCAGGTACAGGCACAGCAAGATGACCGTCAGCCATTCTGGGAAGATGGGTTTCTTGTTGTCGGCGTTTGTCTCTGGGCACTTGGGCTTGTAGGGGTCAGTCCCATTGGGGCTGCACTGGTCGATGTTGAAGTTGACCCCTGCGGGAGAGCAAAGCTTCAGTCCATGGTGGCCAAACCTCGGGTGTCCTGGGGAGCACGTTCTGCTCTCAGAAAGTAGCCAGCATCCAGGGAGCTCAGCACCAGGCAGGGATTTGACCTCCATCCGCGTCATCCCTGTTCACTGCCGCCTCTGTGGGACTTCCGTGGGCCGGCACGGCATGAGTTTGGTCCATCAGCTTAGTCACAGCCACCCTGCTCGTGCCATGCGCTGTCACAGGCCAGTGTCCCTTACCGTCGATGTAGGAGGGGATCTGCCCGAAGATGGTCAGGTAGGAGTGATAGACCACGCCTCGGAAAAGCCACTCCACGCGTTCCTCGTTGTGGATCAGGATAGCCTGCTTGGCCACCCCAAAGGACACCACCCACACTGCCAGCAGGAAGAGAAAGAAGAAAACATCCTTCATCTGCAAAGACAGAGGGGAAGGATAGCTGTGTCCTGGAGCAAGCCCCTCTCCAGGATGGGATAACATGGGTGGCATATCCAGCTGCTCTAGCAGGACGGTGCAGCACCACCCCAGCAGGACAGAGAGGAGCTCTCACCATGCGCTTCACAATGATGATCTTGGGCCCCAGTGTTTTACTGACTGTGAAAATGTGCATCAGGCGCAGGCAGAAAATGATAAAAGCCAGGGACAGTATGATGCGCCCAGGATATAATGTTGATGGGATCAGCCTGGATATGGAAGAGAGGAAAGGAAACCAGTGCCACCACAGAACCATACAGAATCATTTAGGTTGGAATTACTGTGAGAGCAGGGAGGCCCTGGCACAGGGTGCCCAGAGAAGCTGTGGCTGCCCCATCCCTGGAATTGTTCAAAGCCAGGTTGGATGGGGCTTGGAGCAGCCTGGGCTAGTGGGAGGTGTCCAATAGTGGGAGGTGTCCCTGCTCATGGCAGCGGGTGGGACTGGATGAGCTTTAAGGTCCCTTCCCACCCAAACCATTTTGAAATTCCATGATTCTATGAAAATACTATTGAGCTGTGCAGCTCACCTGCAAGTCAGCCCTGCAATAAAGACCAGGATGGCGCAGATGTCCAGCTTATTCCAGAAGTCCTTGATGTACAGTGAAGCCATTTTCACAACCCCGAGTCCATCTGGATCATACAGCAGCTGTTGGGAAGAGAAGAAGGACTGGATACAAGATATTCGTGTGCCTCATAGAGGGGAGAGACCACACAGATCATCTGGCCATCACTGGGCACCCTCGCTAATCCAAACGTTATGAGGTAAACTTGTGAGGTTTTCTGTAGGGGCATGAGAGGACCATGGGGACACCTGGGACATGGGGCTCTTCAGGCTGGAGGAAAAAGGCACTGAGATGTAGAAGCAGAAGCTGAAAAATCTCAAATGTCATGCAAAGCCTGGAAATCCTGCCGGGAATTCACCCAAAGGAAGTGCTCCCTCCATCTCCTGACATTTCAAAAACAGACACCAGACACCTCCTCAGCAAAGTCCACCAGTCCAGCATTTTCTTCTGCAAATACACAGGGCCAAGCCAGATGCAGCCAAGCAGAATCCCTGGCCTCAGAGATGGGGGATCTGCTGGTCCCACGTGCTGGGACCTCTCTGAATAGGTGGTAACATGGGTGGTGAGCTGTGGGGGACCTCTGAGGAGCACCCAGAGGGGTGCCTCTCCTCCTCTGCCACCTCCCAGCCTCGGCTCTGCCTGCCCGCACCTGGCGGGTCTCCTCGCACACCAGGGAGAAGAGCCAGAAGTAGATGAGGTATTCCCGCCAGGACGGCATCGGCTGGAAGTCAACCATCAGGACGTATGCGAAGAGCAGGAGGAAGGTGAAGTAAGAGAGGATGTTCATGAGGAAGATGACGATGGGTGCTGTGAAGAAGGCTCGGAGGCGCGTCAGGCAGCCCATGGGCTGCAGCCTCTTCTCCCTGCTGGGAGCAGGGATGGATGTGGGCTGGGCTGCCCAGGGAGATGCTGCGGCAGCATCCCCCGGCCAGCCGCGGGGTGAGGCTGGAAGAAGCCCCTGCCTCAGTGCACGCGTGTGCCAGCTGCCAGGAGTACCTGAAGGTGATGAGGTTGGTGTAGAGCAGGGGGAAGAACAGCATGCATGTAATCACCCGCCAGAGCCCATTGTCCACACTCAGCTTCCCCCACCAGACCTTGGTTAGAAAAGCCTGTGGAGAGGGAGGAATAGGAGTGCTGGTTACAGAGGCCAAAGGGCAGAGTCCCACTGCTGCGCACAAGGAACTCTGGATCTCGGGGACCCTTGAGCACATTCCCTCCAAGGACCACTGCTGGGAACCCACCTGGACACCCCCATGGGACACAAAATTCATGTTCTTGGCCTCCAACGCCAGCTGCAGACAGGTTGTCTTCCCCCAGGCTTCAGAGACTCGGGTGAGAAGCTTCTGGGCTCTCTCTTCGTCCTTGCGGTAGCAGTCTGTGAACACGCCTGGACAGGCCGGTACCGGGAAGATGAGGCTGAGCTCCAGGGCCAGGCACCCACAGAGCCACCATTCCGAGCAGGATCAGGACATTGCACCTCACAGTGGTACTCCCTGCACTCCCACCACCATACAGGCACAGCCTTTGGAGCATCGTGGCCCCGACTGAGAGGATGGGACCCTCGTTTATCAACCCCCAGACATCTCCTGGGTAAGGCTCACCAGCCCTGTGGGGTGCAAGAGCAGCTCTGGGATGCAGGAGCAGCTCTGGGGTGCTGCTGCCCCCCCACTTACCAATGGCCTTGTGCTCGTACTCCTCGGCCAGGGCCAGCATGTCATCGGTGGTGTCCGTGTCCTCCTCCTCCTTGGCCAGCTCCTTCAGGATTTTGCTGCAGGCCAGTGCAGCTGCCATGCAGTCCTGGCTCTGGCACAAAAGAAGATAAGGAAAGCATGGACACTGTGTCTGTCAAGTCCCAGAAGTCCTGACAAGCCCTCCCTAGCTCCCACAGGAGGGAGGGAGGGTGTCCCAAACAGACTGGTGCTCAGGATGGACAGCTTGCCATGACAAGGGCTGAGCCAAGCTCGCCTCTGGATGACCCACTGCCATGGGGAATACGGGGACAACCCTGCCCTCTTTGTGGGATGCCTTGGCTGATGGGACAGAGTGACTCCTTGGCGTGTTCACTGTGCCACCAGCTACACTGCCTCTTGCCCCAGAATGCTGTTCATGGGTGGAAGCCTTCCCACCCCGGCTGCCATGTCCCTGTGTGCTCAGCCCTCTCTCAGCCTGACTAGCCCACTTCTGGCCCAGCACATCCCCTCTACCTGTTTTGGCCAGGAAAGGAGGGATCTGGCCTCATGGTGTGGCTGGGGATGGACACCAAGTGCCCTCAGGCTGGCTGGCTGGCTCCTGTTTGGCTGGGGCCAGGCGCAGGACAGCACTCCCACTATCCCAAATCCCAGCAGGTTCCGCTGTTCCCCTTGGGGCTGGGAGGTTTGGCTCCATATGAGCCCCTGGGCTGTGACCAGAGCTCTGGGCTGTGATACCTGGGCCCAGATGATTTCTGCCAGCTCCTTGCGGTTCTGGACCACGGCCCAGATGAGCAGGTCCCGGACGGGGTCCATGGTGAAGGTGACTCGGCCAGCAGAGCGCTTGTAGAGGGACCGGAGACTTGACCCCTGCACCTGCAGGGTGTGCAGCGCTCAGACCTGCTCCCTCAGCAAAAAGCCACTCAAACCCTGGGTGCTGCCTCCACCACCCATGGAAAGGACTTCTCCCAGATAGAGGGGTGGCCAAGACTGGACTCATCCTAGGAATTCCACTTTTTCTAGGGCTGGGATCATGTGGAGCTGAGCACCCACCCTTCCGGGTCCTGCTGACCAGCATCACGCACCCATGCAGTGCTACAGCTGTAGGAAGGTGGGAGCTGCACCCAGAACGCAGGGCAGATGCCTTGGGCAGGGCTTTAAGGCACTTCTAACACAATTACTGAGCAGACAAGAGGACAACTGCAACCCCCAGGACAGCTCCCTGAGCCAGTATCCCCTCCCTGCCGCGACCCTGCCGCCAGGTAACCGCGAGATGCGTACGTTCAGCTTGATGTGTGGGACAGGGATGGAGAGCCGGGGCCGCTCCGTGTGCTTGGGCTTGGGGTAGAGCGGCTGTGTGGAGCAGCCCAGCAGCTCCCGCAGCACCTGGGAGACGTGGTGCATCTGGAGCCTCGGCATTTTGGAGCCGGCCGTGTGCTCTCTCTCCTCCAGCAGCACCTTCTGCAGCTTGCTGTGGAACAGGCAGGACGGTGCCAGGTTGTCGTAGAGGTAAACCAGGGTGTCCCAGGTGACAAACTCCTTCAGACGCACTCCCTGCTCCAGGAACAGCTTCACAAACTCTGGCTTGTTGGAAATCAGGGCAGCTGCCATCACGGGGTGGAGATCTGAGGGCTGGCAGGCCAGAGGCAGAGGTGAGGGGCTCTGTGGTCTCTGAGCAGGACCCCACCCTGCTCCTCGCTTGGGGGAGAGATTTTGTCCCTGTGCACATGAGGAGTCTCTGGATGTGAAAGAGCATCTGGGATGCATTAAAACTCGTGGGACGTTCCCAGGGGGTTAGAAGAGGGCACTCTTCTCTGGCAGTGGAGCCCTCTTCCCCCTTGGCTGCTGGGCAGAGGGATGGGTAGGGTAGAGACCACCTATCCTAAGTTTATGAATATCACAAAATCACAGGATGGTTTGGGTTGGAAGCTCATCTCATTCCAATCCCCTGCCAGGGGTGGGGACACCTTGCAGGTGTCCAGGTTGCCAGCCTGACCTTCAGCATTTCCAGGGATGGGGCATATCTCCTCAAATGCTTCACTTTCGGGTTCCTAGTTCCCACCAGCCCTTCCCAGTCCCATCAAAGGTATGTGAGCTGGGGAACCCAAACTGCTGACTGAAACAGGGAAATCCCTTCCAAGTCCCACAGCCCCGTGCGAAAGGACAGACAACCCTGCTCAGCCTCGACTTCCCAACAGCAGGATCAGACATGGGGTGGCAGAGCTGGCCCCTGCCCCACTCTATGGTAAGGTATGAGCAGGGAAGCACCAGGCTGGGTGAGATGAGTTTAGAGACAAATTGCCATTTGAGCAGTGACCACAGGCCAGAACTGTCAAGAGTTATTTTAGGTTCTAGGCGGGTCTTTAAAAACACTGGTTTTGAACAAAATACCAACTGTCTTTGTGTGTGTGCTTAGCTCTGCTTAGGGTGTTGGAGAGCGTTTTTGAAGAACAGCCCCAGTTAATGCACTGGGAGTTCAGGGTCCAAGAGAAATCCCTTTAAAACTCTCCCCAGGCACCACCAAGGTGACAAGTGCTCTCCGTATCCACAGGCCTGACCAGCTGTAAGCCTGACCAGACAAGCAGCACAGGTACGGCCTTACCTTCCAGTCGTGGTCATCTGTGAAGATCTCGCTTCGGGCAATGTCCACCCTGTTCCAGGCCACAGCCAACTTCAGTTGGTGGTCCCAGTTCTCACGACCAAAGTGGTCCTGGTTTCGGGATGCTGTGTGCAAAGTGCATGTGTTAGAACAGAGGATCATCCGGTGAGAAGATACCACGTGGAAGCCTCCTTGGAGGTGTGGCCCTTTGGATAATCACCTCTCCCCAGGAACAAGGTCTGGGCACTCCTTTGGTGACCCCGTAAGTCAAGAAGTGGTGGGAGGTGACTTGACCCTGTTCACCTTGCCCCATCCTCCCGGGAAGACCCCCACCCCTCACCTTTGAAGAGGGCCTGGAGGATGGCCACATCCACGTCCTGCTGGCCATATTTGCCCTCTCTGAAGATGGTCAGGAGCTGCCGGCTCCGCACTATGTCTTGGATCTACAAGGAGAGCCGTGGGCAAGCAATGAGCAGCAGCAGCTCCTCCCTGCTGCTTCCCACAGGCCCCTGCACCATGCAGGGCAGTTCCTCACTCCCCTCGGTCACCTGCAGAACCCCCGTGCTGTGCCCTCCATCCTGGCAGGGGTTGCTCACAAACACTCCCTCTCTGCCCAAAGGGAGCAGGCGGTGGAGGAGCAGAGCTTGAGCCCTTGGGGTGCCCACCAGGACCATGATGAGGATGTCTGGGGGCAGATGAGCCTTAAACTTCCCCCTGGGACCCTTGCTGCTCATGGGCCAGGACCCCTGGGACCCCTTTGGTCTCCCGAAGCTCAGAGGAGCCTTCAAGGGTCTCACCTTCTTGGTCCACTCCACCAGTTTGCTCTCAGTGAAGAGCTCGTAGGTGTCGTGGAAGAGGACACTCAGCTTCTTCTGGATCAGGGCGATGGTTATCTTGGCCACGGGCAGGTTGGCCACCTGCGCGATGACATCGGCCACACGGCCAGACCCTTCCACGATCACACAGGGGGTCCCGTTGGTGATGGCATTGTAGATGGTCTGCAGCAGAGTAGGGAGGTTGGTCCTGATCCCACCCAGACAGCAGCAGACCCTCTCTGAGCCTGGGACCCCGCTGCTTCTCCCAGCACTCCCATCAGTGTGGCACCACTGAGAGCAGCACCCTGGGAAGGAGCTGTCCCTCCTCCACCCCCTCCTCAGCCTGCCACAAGCAGTTCCTTACATCAAGAGTCCCAGGGCCTCCTTCCAGCACCACACACACGATGGGGATCTTGATGGCCACACCTGCAGGGAAGCAAAATCCAGGGTCACCTTCCCATAGCACCGACCCCCCCCATACGGTCTCCTCTGAGTGGTGGAGTGCGAAAGGCAAGGTGGGAGCACTGTCCCTGACGTGTCAGGCTTCAGGAGAGGGGAGGAAAACCATGCTCAGTGGCTGTCTGGCATGACAGGTCAGGCACGTGGTGGGATTTTTGGGGGTGTTCTGTGCAGGGCCAGGAGTTGGACTTGAGGATCCTTATGGGTCTCTTCCAGCTCAGGGGGTTCTGTGATTCTGTGCGCACACGTGTGCGTGTGTTAGAACAGGAGATCATTTGCACAGTGAGAAGATGACGCCTGGAAGCTCCCTTGGCACCTGGCCCTTTGGGAGAAATGACTCTCCCTGATCAGCTCAGCATCACAGTGTTTGGGGACTCCTTTGGTGATCCCGTAAGCCTGGCAGAGAAAAGTTCTTTGATCTGTGTTGCTGAGGAACCAGGTTCCACATTTATCATGGCAATCCTCTCAGACCCTGTGCCTGGATCCTCTGGGGAAGCCACAACCTCTTGCTGGAGCCCAGGAAGGACACCATTCCAGGGGGAGGGCCCACCCCTGCCTCAGGCTGCGCTGTGTGTTGGCGTTACCTCCTTTCACCTTGGTCTGCTCTGAAATGAACTTCTCCAGCCTGGTCCTCAGGGGGATCTCCACCCCGTACCTCCCGTGGGTGCCATCATCCACCAGGATGAAGTGGGAATGGTTGCTGTCCAGGCACGACAGGCTGCCTTGGTTCTCCTCATCCAGCACATACTCAGCAGGAAAGCCCCCCTGTAAGGTGCAGGAGGAGACGCTCTGGGAGAAGCCTGGCAGAGGAGCACCAGATAGCCAAAGTAACCAGCCCGTGGGGACAGGAACGGGTCAGCACGTGGGGACAGCCTGGCCAAACAGTCCCCGTGCCCCCACAGTGCCCACATCAGCCTTGCCCCATGCTCCACTGGCCCTCACACCCGCAAGGGTCCTCCCAGGAGAAGCACAGAACCTACTCAAGACACTGGGTAAGGTGAAGGGGCTTCTCCGCAAATACCAGCGTGGGACCATCCCTGGAAGAGTTCAAGGCCAGGTTGGATGGTGCTTGGGGCAGCTTGGTCTAATGAAAGGCTCCCTGCCCGTGGCAGGGGGTGGAGCAAGGTAAGCCTTGAGGTTCCTTCCGACCCAAACCATTCTAAAGTTCTATGACCATCACTTCTGGTACAGTTGGGTTTTCCAGGGCTGCCAGCCACAGTGACATCTAGAAGCGCCTGTTCCCACCACAGTCCTTGGCAGGACTTCCCTGGCAGCCCAGGCACAATCCCCTCTCGGGCCCTGCATGGCTCACCATGGGGCAGACGAGGCTCTCCCGGTTGTACACGGTCCCCCAGGTGGCAATGCCGATGGTGACAATGTCGCCCTCCTTGTGGCTGCAGCTCAGGATGAAGTCTCGCACTGCCTCTCCCACCTGCTTCATCACACCAGCGTGGGACCCCCCTGTGATGATCCAGGCTCCTGGGGGTCACAGAGGGGCATGGCAAGGGAGAGGCTCTGCCCACAGCCGTCTCCCAGCCTCCCCCATATGGCTGTGGGTCCTTGGGGATGCTCCAGCCCCTAGAAGATGTCTCTTCCCTGCCCTGGCAGCACAGGCAATGCCTTGTTCAGCACCTCTCTGAGTCCTGCTCCTTTTGAGCCTGTTTGCAGTGACTGAGCAGGAGCAGCCCATCCCTGGTGATCGTGGTCCAGGTAGGGACCTACAGGTCTCCTGAGACAGCTCAGCATCACCAGAACAGCCCGACCTACTGCCCATGGCATGGCCAGGTACAATCACAGGGAGACCCTCTGCATCCAGATGACCTTTAAAAGTCCCTTTCAACCCAAACTATTCTATGATTCTGTGATTCTATTATTCTGTGGTCTCTTACCTGTGGTCTGGGCCACCTTGACTAGCCCTTGCCTGAAGATGTTCTTCAGCCTTGGCTTCATGACGAAGTTTTTGGCTCCCCCGGTGACTGAGATGAGCAGGTTGGGTGCGTCGAGGCCCCAGTGCTGTGTCATGAGGTGGTAGATGACCCGGGGAGGGGTATCCGAGGAGACACGCACATACTGCAAAAAGAGGGATCGTGCACACATTTTGGGTATAAACAACGGGGTCAGGGTAATAGGACACCTCCACCACAATTCCTCCTGTCCCACCAAAGAACCAGAGGCTTCCCAACACCCTTCTGCAGCAGAGTCATGTTGCTGCTGGTCCAGGTCTTTGTCCATGACCCTATTCCCATTCGCTTCCCTGGGAACAAACATTCCCCAGACAAATCTAAGGACGAGGACAGGGGACAGCCACTCTTTGAATCACGAGTCTTGTGGTTTCAGAAGGGGTCTAAGGCTGAGAGGAGGGGTCCTGTCTCAACCCAACTACTGCCTTTGGGGAAATTCCAGCCTTTCCCAACCTCCTCTCATTCAGGAAGGAAATACTCCCGTGCCATCTGCCTTGGCAAGGCTTGAACACTGGCTCCCCAACACGGATGGGACAAACAGATCACCTTCCCTGTCTTCTGTCCCAGCCCTGTGAAGCGGATATCACCGAAGGCATCCGTTGGCATTTCCTGGATGTGCCTGCTGGGATCCCATTCCTTCCCCAGGAAGATGGGAGGTTTGGCAGCATCGTCCAGATGCTGTTCCCTGAGATAGCCGCACTCGCAAACGATCCTCCTGAAACACACACCAACAACTTTGTTGAGAGCAGCTGAAACCCAAAAGGCGAAGCCCAGCCTCAGCCTGAGCGGGAGGTGCTGTTCTCCACAGGAACAACACGGGCACCCGCATCTCCCACCCAGCTGCTCCTCCAGCTCAGAACTTGTGCAGAAGTGAGGGCATTGTCTGGGGGAAAATTAGGGGGAAAAAAAATTCCACTGGTCGAGATTTAGGACAGAAATGTTTAGGATGGAAATGACTGCCTGCAAAAGCATTGGGAAGGTTTTTCTCTGGGACACAGAGTGTCAGCCATGTGATGACTCACCACGTGGTGAAGAACCAGTTAAAAGGGGGGTTTTAAATCCCTGTGACAGGAAGATGGGATTTTCTGGTGCTGTAGCCTTGTCACCAACCTTCACTTATGCTCTTCTGGCAGGGTAGGGAAGGAGGGACTGTCTCACTTACCCAGAATCTGATGTCTGGGAGCTTTCTACAAAATAGGTGCATTCCTTCTTCCGGATATTTTCAGGAATCCAGGAGATGAGATTTTCCTGATGGAGCAAGAAAAGCAGCAAGGGGTCAGGGTTCCTGGAAAGAGCCAGAAGTTGTGCCAGGGGCCAGACACCATGGTGATGGGAGCACATCTGGGTGCTTCTTTGTGTGTGAAGGATGAAGGCTGCATCGCTGTCTGCAAGGACAAAGCCAGATGTACTCCAAGGAGAGGGGATATGAGTGCTGGCCACGTACCTCAGACGTTTGGAGGTTTTCTGTCTGTCCCTAAAACTAACCTGATCAGTTATTAATGCTCCTGTTAGTGAGCCACTCATTAACGTGTGTGCCCAGCCGTCCCCTCTTCCAGCACCTCCTGAACTTGCCTTTTCATTGCTGCCAGTGGGGAAATGCGCCTTGCGCCTGCTCTTTGAGACACTGCTACTGCTCTGCTGCAGGTTGGGAACCACCTCGAAGTCGCTCATCTTCCTGGGGTGTGTGGCAGGGTCATCTCCTCTCTCGGGGCACACCTTGTTCAGTTCCGAGGGGAGCACCTTGGCGCACCGGCCACGCGCGGACATGGCTCCTGTGTCTTGTGCTTCTCAGCCTCCTCTCTCCTGTTCCTAGGCTGGCAGCTCCTGAGCATCCCCATCCTGAGGGCAGAGAATCAGAGAATCCCAGAATGGTTTGGATTGGGAAGGGCCCTAAAGTTCATCTCATTCTACCCCCCTGCTGTGGGCAGGGACACCTCACCTAGACCAGGTGGCTCCAAGCCCCATCCAACCAGGGCTTCAGAGAAAAAGGATGCCCACGAACCAAGAGCACTGAGGTGCCCCATCCATCATTCCCTGGGTGGAGATTGGTCCATGGGAAACCTGCCATCCCCTCGCCACAGTCCTGACACAGGGGCCACGTGTGTGGTGACCAGCCTCAGCATGCACCACGCTTCCCCAGGGAAGCCTGTCCATGTCCACAAAGTGCCCCCACGGCTTTCAGCCCGCCAGCCTGTACCTCTCCTCACCTGCTCTCCACTGCAGGCAGCTGGGATATTTCTGGCAGCAGGGAGAGCAGAAACTAGGTCTCTTGTGTGAGCAGCCTGAGCATGGCCCTGCATGGAAAATCTGGGAACATGGACACGCTGGCTGCAGAGACCGGGTGCTCCTCTGTGGAGGGGTTCTGTGATCCCCGCAAATGTGCCCTGAGAGCCCCAAGAGGCACATGGGCTTGCTGCAAGCAGGGGCTGCAAAACTCCTGAACCCCCTTGAACACTCACAGCCCCCTTTGCTGAGATGGGAGAGCTGCTGGAGCAAAGGTGGAAATGCTCCTGGGTGTCTCTGGAGCCCAAAGGGGGATGGTGTCCTCTCAGGAGAGCTGGGATTAGGTAATGGAGGAAGCACCAGGCTTAGGTGATGCTCTGGTCAAGCTGTGGGGTCTGTGTTTAAGGAGGATTTTGTCTGCTTTCTTCAAGCCAGATTCTGCGTTTCACCCAGGGGTGGGGACAAGGAATGCTGATGCAAAATCATGGAGCAGCAAGGAAAAGCTGTTTTATCAGCCTCCCTCCAGGGATCTACACAGCCCCACTGACCTTGGGTGGCAGATTTTGGCAGACTGGCTTTCTGCATCAGCACAACCCCCAGCAGATCTGATTTTTGGCGAAAGAGCAGTTGAAATAAGGTTAAATGCACCCTTAATTCCTGTGCATGGCCCCACAAGGCAGACAGGCTCGTGGGGGCTTGGGGCATGGCCACACACAGCTAATAAGCCCACGGAGGAAGGACTCCCACCCCACGTCCTCCAACACCTGGAATACCGGTCCTTAAGGGCTCGGGGACAAGGACAGAGCCTCTCCCGCGGCACACGCTGCCTGCCCCCACAGCCTCAGGGGGTCAGGTCGTCCCTCGGTGGCACGGGGTGGTCACAGCACCCACCAGGACGGGGTGCAAGGCTGAATCCTGCCTGTGAACCTGCCCACCCGCTGCCCCTCCGCCGGCACGACCTCAGCGAGGCTGCCCGTACCTTCCCTGCCGCATCCTCCGGCCGCATCACCGGCTCCTCCGCTCCGTGCCTGCCCGAGGGGTTCAGCCAGGCGTCCCTCTAGTCCGGCGGGTCATTTTGTCACTGGAGACACAGGCGATGAGCGGAGAGCAGGGCAGAGCTGCCTGCAGAGAGGAGGAGGTGGCAGTCGGCTGGCAGCTTCCCAGCGAATCAGGCTGCAGAAGCGATCCGTGCCCAGGAGCTGCAGCGCCCAGGCAAGTCCCGAGTTTGCTGGAGCGGCTGAGTCACTCTCGCGCTGCCCGCAGTCCGTCAGCCCCACGCGGGGCGAGACACTCGCAGCCGAACCCCTCCGGGCAGAGCAGGGGCTGCTCGGGGCTGGATGCTGCCGGCTAGGAGCGGCAGCCCGGCGGCGCTGATGGAGACTTGGCAAACGTGATGAAAAATCCCTTCCCTGACTGTGAAGCATCCCTTTTATTACAAAAGTGTATTGACTTTATGTGTATATAGAGTAGCTATATATTAATTAAACACTGTGGTGTAAAGAAGCAGTGGAGTTTTATTGCAGACTTTGGTATTGTTTGTGCTGAAGTAAAACAAACAGCCCGGCCCTGGAGAGAAGGACTTTGCTTTTCAGAGGCTTAGAGCAGTCCCTGAGGGATAAAGAACAGCTTCATCCCTGCGATGACCAAGGTACCACAGCATCCCAAGCTCCGAGACCCTCCCAGCCTCGTCCGGTGTCACGGGTCAGTCACTGCAGCCAGAGGGACTCAAGGACACCTGGATCGACAGACAAGCAGAAATAGAGCGGTGTTGCCAAGTTTTACTGTGGTTGGAGATCTGTTAGTGTGGGAGTCAGTGCTCAGTCGAGTCGTGTTGTACCTGAGTGCCTGCTGGATGTAAGAACCTCATAAAAACCATATCTGGGTGCACTGATTTGGCTGGGACATCTCATGCCCGTGAACAAATATTTACACTTGTAACTCCATGCTTTGCATCCCAACCTGGCACCTGGGTCAGCACGGGCCACATGTGGACTTTAACTGAGGAACTTTTCACTGAGGAACTTTTATTTTATTCATGTCCCACCACAGGCAACAAAAGCCTTTTGGATGGTGCTTCCCTCCTCCCCATTCCAGGTGCTCTCCTCCTCCCATTATGCTCTGTGCCTAAATGGCTTCTCCAGTGGATTTGCAGCCACTTAACTTGCATTTGCCACAACGTTCAGTTAACAAAGCATCCATTTTCCTCGGGAAATGTGCTAAGCAGCAAAGCCGGGCCAGGACAGCAGCCAAGGCAGTGGATGCTGCAGCAGCGATTTGGCCGCTGTGGCTCAGCAGCGGCTGCACACTGGGGAGCCCGGGCAAGTGCGGCTCTGAATGAGCTGAGGGTCCTGTGGCACCAGGCCCAGTCATCCCCATGGCGTGGTGTCCAGAGAAGGGAACAGAGACGTAAAGGGTCTGAGCACAAGCTTTCCAAGGAATGGTTGAGGGAGCTGGGGGAGCTCAGCGTGGAGAAAAGGAGGCTCAGGGGGCACCTTCTCGCTGTCCACAACTCCCTGACAGGAGGGGGCAGACAGGGGGAGGTCGGGCTCTGTTCCCAGGGAACACGGGGCAGGACAAGAGGAAATGGCCTCAAGCTGCACCGGGAGAGGGTTAAACTGGATATTAGGGAAAAATTCTTCACTGAAAGGCTCGTCGAGCATTTGAATAGGCTGCTCAGGGCAGTGGTGGAGTCACCATTCCTGGAAGTGTTCAAAAAATGGGTGTGGATGTGGCACTTGAGGACATGGTTTAGTGGTGAACACAGCAGAGGTGCTGGGTTGATGGTTGGACTTGACGATCTTAGAGGGCTTTTCCAACCTTGAGGATTCCATGATTCAATGAATCTGTGATTTTCTGATGGTAAAACATTGTGGGGCAGTGCTGGGAGAGAGGTGGGAAGAGCAATGCGGCTGGATCTCAAACACAGCCATGTTCTTCAGGTTTGGGGTGAAGCTCTGTGCCCCCTCCATGCTGCGCTGGGCTCAGGTGCTGGGGAGAGGCACCAAACCAACGACCAGGCTCAAAATGCAACCCCAGTGGTGCGCTCACCTCCCTCAGCCCACTTTCCAGCCCAAGGGTGTGAGTTAGGACGGACCATCCACGCGATGAGTTCCACTGGTTTCCCTGAACCAGAGCGAACAGCTGAGCCACTTCTCTGGGAGAGCAGATGCCGCTAATAAAGCAGTAAATAAATCCATGTGCGGCGCTTTGCAGTTGGGTTGTAATTACCTCTGCACTGCCAAAAGAGCCGACGCCAGAGCTGCACATTAATGACACATTAATGGGAGCGCTCATCCGCTCTCGGCTGGCTGGCTCTCCAGAGACCGGGGCTTTTATTTCATTTTTGCATATGCCAAAACCACCATGGTCCGGTGGGACTCGCCTGGAGCCAGCGCTGGGGTGGTTCCTACTGCTCCTCCTAAAAGCCCAGCTAAGAAGCAGCAAGGCTGAGAGCAATTCCCAGCAAGTTAACATCCATTTGCAGCAGCGGGAGGACGGAAGTGGGAGCACTGAGGAATCTGGCTGCCCTCCGGGGGCTGTGCCTGCACACGTCCCATGCCCCAGGTCACATTCAGCCATACTGATGTTTGTGATCCAGGGTGCTTTTTCCTGCCAAAGAGCAGCAAACCTCCTGCCAGCGCTGCGGAGCCTCCACTGGGACCAGCCTCTCACTCCGAGTCTCTCTCACCCATGACCCCTCTCTGGCTGGAGCTCGACCCTCCCAGAAGCCATCGTGGTGCTGCTTTGGCACCTCTATGGGTGCCACCTGTGTCCCCAGGGAGGAACCTCGTTGCAGAGCATGGACCATGCCCCTCTCCTCAGGGGGGAAAGCATTCCAATGCCCTGGCAAGGGAGGACACGTCCCTCCCGCCTCTTTCCCCCGTGCCCCAAAGACATCCTTTGGACCCCTGTCTCTGAGCAGCCCCCACGAAGGATGCCTCCTTCCAAGGGATCTGTTACAGACAGCCTGGGGCCTCCAGCAGGAGGG